>VYXD01014098.1:0-96998 GCA_013397195.1 Hylia prasina | reverse complement strand
GAAGAGGCATTCTTAAAATATTACCCCTAGTAAGCGAATTATGACCCATATTGCAGTGTTGGGAAAAACTGCTAAAATGGGTCGCGTTGCACAGTTTGCAAAAGGCTTTTTTTTCAAGCCCCTGCAGATGAGTGGCATTAAAGCCACCCGATGACTATTCCTCGTGTGACCATTTTCTCCATGAGACTCAAAAAGACTCTTCTTAAAGGACTGATGGAGGATTATTTTTTGCATGGTAAAACTGATTGAAGTCACAGGTTTTATCTTTCTTCAGGGTATGTGTGGGAAAGTAGAATATTTGTGGGGGTGGAAGAAAAGGATGGTCTGGAAGTTTCATTTGTAGTTTATTTAGTTTTAGTTTCCTTTTCTCATTTTTCCTAATGTGTGTAAATAAATTTTTCTTTTGCAACTTTAAAGTAAGCCTGTTTTGTTTGCAAAGATCTCCAAGTCATATATATATGCCAAGCACAAGCAAAAAATCATCTCTGTAACACATTTATTAAAAGAGAGAGGGTGAATACATTAAATGGTTCTTGAAGCTTTCAATACAATATGTGAAAGTGTGTGGATGAATTGGTCAGTGAGTGATAAGGGAATATTCTTCTTTGCAGTAGAAATATAATCATCTTTCAAGGTCATTTCTCTACTGTAAATACCCAAGTACTTTTCATTAAAACAGGCATATGGCAAGCATTGTTTTGAATGGATTACAAAGCAACACCTGCAAATTTCAAAAGGGAGGCATACATCTTAAATTCACTTAGTGCCTTATAAAATTTTAACAATTACAGGAAGGGAGAAAAGAAGCCAATTCAGTCAAAATAGAACTCAGACTTATATTGAATTCAAAATAAGTGTATTTATAATATCAAAGTCTCCATAAGAATCACATTTTTTTTATTTTCTGGGATATCAGTTTAAACTATGTTAACATCCAAGCCATATATGCCATACTGTGTTTCTAAAGCCATCAAGGGGAGCCTTAGGTGATTAACAAGCAGCTGGACACTGAGCAAGATTGCTTCTCAACCCTTTTCACTACTTCTGTCAAAAAGATGTAACTGCATTTCATTTGATCAAGAACACTAAAGAACTATAATTTCTATTTATCAATAATCTAATTCCAATTATACTAAAACATAAGGAAAAAGCAAAACTTGAGACAGTCTGTTTTGCTCTATAAACTTCTTTTTAGAAAGGCATGAAATAAATTAATTTTGCATTCCACGACATCTCTCTTTTCTGCTTTATGTGCTGCTGTGGCCAACATCGGACAGAGTGATCTACTCTGCAGTTGCCCCAGAAGGCCCTGTATCAATGCATAGCAATTATTCTTGAGATTTGAAATCAAGAGTAGTTTAGCTCAGTTTTAGGAAGGAAGTATGTTTAATTGAGCTACAACTCTTTCCCCCCTGCTAGGCCAGCTCTGTGGAGCTGGGTCACAGTGTGCTCCAGGGAATGAGCCACTCCTTCTGTCGAGTCATACACAATGCCAGGTAATAATAATGCTTAGCCAGTCAATGCAATAAAGGCATTTCTCTTAGAAACTGAGAAAAGACTGTGTTTAGACTGAGAAATGACACTTTGCTTTGACAAATCTCAAATTACTGTTGGAAGGACCAAACATTCCCAAGAACTGAACTTTAATTTATGAATTCAAATAAGAAACCATTCCACACTCAAGAAAGCTACAGTTAGAATCATCCACAGAAAATGGAAACCAAACACTTTCAATCTTGCATGCCAGTTTTTCTCCTCAGTGAATCTCCAGCTGAAGGTCTATATAAACTCAAAAACTCACACACAAGTATATGCATTCAGATGACAGAGAGGGAGACCAAGCAGAATAGCAGAACAATAGGTCAGACTGTTCATGAAGCTGAAATACATCAAATTTGGGTGGTGAGGCAATCTATCCAGCTTCAAGAGGACTATTTAGTCAGTATTTTACACCTCCTACTTTTCAAGGTAACAGATGTTGAAAGGAAATCCATATGGGAATTTTAACTGCAAAATTCAGAACCAGCTGGCATTTGTAAAACTGACCCAAAACTGCAAAACAAAACACATGAAGAGTCTATTAATGAAATTACATTCAATAGGGAAAGGTTTCTATGGAAACCAGAAGACTCTGGCAATGGAAACACTTATTCTGGTTGCAAGGAGTACTAGAGTATCACATGGAATTCTGTTTTCATATAATGTGTCTGCTGAAAGGATTATTTATACATGACTAAATCTTAACCACAGTTTTGTGATATTTTGGTATGAGAAGCCAGTACCGTAATTATAGTTAATGTACCTGAATAAATGTAGAGTTCAAGCAGGCAAGAAAGATATGTTACATCTCTGCATAATTAAAATTGTGCATAATTTTATTTTTTGCAATTGAAATGTGATCTAGAGGAGATGATGCACAAACCCCAGCTTAGCATACAATGATAAAAGCAAGAAAATTAACCAAGAGCACATTAGAACTGGTGTAGCCATGTGCCAACTCAAAGAAAAATAATCAAGATTTCTCAGGACATGCACTAGTCCATGCTTCAGCTATTACATGAAGTTGGCTTAGGTAGATGTAAATATCATGTGGAACAGTGAGTCTTCACACTGTGGCAGCTTTGAAGGAATAGGTTTTACTTCTTCCGAAAGGAAAACTATTTCAAAGTCATCTTCTGCAAATTGAAAAGGCTTCAGCAAGGATACCTGATGATTAATCCCTCTCACAAACTCCACTTTCTTCATAATTGAGCATTTAAGAAGGTTTGAGAGTCAAAAAGTTGTTAAACATTTATGTTTCCCATGTATTCTAAAAAATGGAGAGAACATGGTTTCTTATTTTAGTATATCTCTCTCTTCCTAAGGTTTTCTCCCCACCTTCTATCGCTATTTTCCCTCCACCTTTTCATTCACTTTATTTCTTCCCTAAACAGATAGAAACAAGGGCGGGAAATGTTCTATATTTTTCTAAAAGAGTATGACTTTTCTTGTAGTGAATAGCTTCTCTCAGGCAACTAGAACTGAGCTGAATATAATTTAGGCACCCAACGAGGAGCTGTAAGGAAAATTGACACCTTTCCTTCACCAGTATTCTGAGAAAGAAGCAACAAGTTAATTCCTCCCATCTGAGGTACAGTCATTCCTTTCTGTACTCGGAGATGGGAGGATTAGAATCAAGGTTTCTCCTCTCATTCTCAGTTGTTTCTCCAACTGTTGCTTTGGAGTAGGATGTGTTAAATGAACAGACTTTTTTCTTTCCTTTTTCGAGTGGTACATTTTAGCCCTTATTTAGCTGGGGATAGCTTTGAAATGTTCTTACAGCCTTTTCTCACAGGAAAGAATCTTCATATAAAAGTATGTCAAGAGTTTTTTCTGAAGCATCTCTTACTAAGTACAAGTTCACACTGAGTATTATTTTATACTAAGCAAAAGAATTCCTGTTCCTAAAAACAGCTTTAGATAGAGGTTCAAAAACCTTCCTCTCTGCTATCTAGTACTACTTAAAAAATGAAGAATTAATTCTTTACCTTATTTTTTTCCCTTTTTCCAGAAAAGAAAAAGAAGCCGCCTATCTTATAAGGTAATTTTAAATATTAAAATATATCAATGCATATGTTCTGATGTCAATAAGCTATAGTTGGAAATGACTGAAAAATGTGAGCAAATAAACCACATGTGATTTGGGAAAAACAGTCTCTGGTGGAACCCATAAGAATTTGAAATACTAGCCCTGTATGGTAACTACTATTTGTGCAATGACCAGCTTTAGCAACACATGATGCCCACTTTAAGTTGTCTGCCACACTGGAACCCTGACCTCTTCACTAACTAATTTCCCCCAAAATTGCATGCCCTGTAGCTGGATGCTTGTTCTTGGGACCCAGACTCCCAGAAGAAGCTATCCCCGTCTAATGAGAATCAAGATAGCACAGGCTGTGCAGCAGACAAAATCTTTATATATGCAGAAAAAAAAAGAGGCTGTAATATTAATTTTTTAAGTATTTTAAATAGGAAAAATATATCCTCACATGACCTTCTTCTTTCTCTTTATTTTTTTAACTCTGAAGTTTCTTTGGTAGTAGAGGCAAGTTTTCATTCATCTTGGTTGGCACTGAAAAATAATGCAAACCATATAACACATGATGCTTCTATTCAGTTATTGGAAACATGAAAAATTTTTATAGTATGCTTAAAATATCATTTTCAAACTGATTTTTTTTATTTTTTCTAACATAAGTTTTTAAAAAATGTATTATAATCTGCAATAATTTCAGCTATTTTCAGTTTTTTAGTGGAATATTATTTTACCAGCTATCCTCTTGGTGAATATAATGGCCCATTTTTGAAGAGGAATTTGGTGGGGAGGTTGTGTAGAAGAGTACTATGTTTGACATCATCACCTGGTGACACCATAAAAAGGCCAATTCAAAGTTCAGTGTCTTGTGCAAGCACTGAGGACACCTCAGTTGGAACCAGTACAGTTGGAACGACTAATTGTCAGAAAAGATGTATTGAAATCTGAAGAGATGCAAAGAAAGATTAATACAACAAATAGAGAAAATGAGAAGACTTGTGATGGCAGAAGTATTTAGGCTTCCAAGTCTAAGAAAAAGTAGTTAGTGAAATAACTGCATGGGTGGTTTACATGCTGTACACACATGATTTAATATATGTGAGTTGGCATGTCCAGTTCAAAGAAAATTATACACTTGCATAAAATCATGTCAACACTGCAAACATCACACAGGTACATACAAACGGGTGTCTTATGCAGTTCCCAGACTCCACAGTCTCCCTAGTAGCTGGCATGTGCCCATCCTTCCAGCAGTCAGACTCTCCCCAGACACACACACATATCTGTCCTAGACTAACAAGCACTTCAAAGCACGGCTACCAAGCTACTTAATCTCCTTGGGAGCTAGTCCAGCTTAATATTTACCAGCAATCACAACACGTGCATATCCTCACTCCAGGTGCTGGTCCCAGAAGCCTTAGCCCTTTGATAGCTGTTCCAACTGCAGTTGCTGGCAATTAGACCTCCACTAACACAGATGGAATTGAGACCCCCCTCACCCAGGAAAATAGAAATGGAGTTTACTGAGATGCCAGGTCAGATGACAGCGATTGGGGGCAGGACACTGTGAGACAAGGGCAATGACAAGCCCAGTTTAAACACATCCAGACCCTTTTAAACTCTTATCCTTTTACTTTCCCTTGCTGGATCCCCTCCTAATCACCTTCATCCCTCTCTTTCTTCACCTTTGCTTCCTTCCTCTCAACAAACCATACTGACCTTTGAAGAATCCCTAAATGCTCTTCACTGTATCCTCTAATGTCAATCAGTCTGCAGAGTCCTCCTAAAGTCTGCTCTTGTTGACTTATCTTGAAGAGTTTCATAATCAGTGCTGAAGCTCTCCTGGAAGGAGCCAGGGCACAGTGTCCCTGCCTCTGACTGGTTGATCTCCGTGCCACTGCACGTCTGTGCTCCTTCATGCTTGGGTGGATGAGCCTCTTGTGGGCCAATAACCCCCCTGTGACAGCCCTGGGAGCAGCTCTGTGTGTGTGAAGATCTCCTCCACAAGACATAACCAAGCATGCTTTGCCTTTTGGTCTGTGACCCAGCCTTGGGGTTACCCTGGAGAGGCTGTGGTTTGACAGGCAGTCCTGCAGACGGACACTGGAGGAACAGTGCTGCCCACCTGGCAGGGGCACTGGTGCTTTACTGCTTTTCCTGATATGCCACCTGCCTTTAGAACCTTTCTCTACTCTGCTTCAGTTCCACTTGGAAAGAAAAATGAAGGACTACAAAAACCCTACAACCCCACACTGCAAGTCATACATAACACATGACAAAGCAACTGCTAGAGCCAGCAGGATGTACAGAAGAGCTGTAGCTATGTGTGATGTGTTCAAAGCTACATACTGTGTGCATTTCCTGTTAACATACATACAGGGTAAAATACAGAAAGTTTCTTGCTTTACATCAGTAAGACTAAAAGCAAAAATAAACTTCCATTCTTTGTCTTGAGGTGTCTAGATGCAAAGACAGAGCTTAGCTGACTGACATTAATCAGAGAGAAAATGATGAGCCATCAGAACAAAACTGAACACCCACTCACACATACATATACACACACATGCTGGCCAAGACATTGATTTTCTCCAAAATAAATTAGTGTTTTGTTGGTTGGTCATCTAACAATAAGCCATTACATTTTAGCATTCAACCTACCTTCATTTCAAACTATTATGAAAGTGTAGGTACACACTGTACATCTTACTCTGGTGTGGATACTACTTTACATAGAAATAATATTGTGCAGGGACATACTTATTTCCACAAGCTTGTAACAATTTTATGTCCTGGAATAAATATGGATAGAATTTGCAAAAGGTGTAAAAATTGTAATCTTTTTCTAAATTTAACACATCCATTTCAATCCTTCTCCAGAGAGTGTCTGCAAGCTACCCCTGAATATACCTCTTTGAAAGATATCTCCACAAGCTCAAGCATATCTTTATAAATGCACAAAAGCCAGCACATTATGTCTAAAAATTCAGGAAAGGGTTCCTACCTGAAAGAAATGAAAGTATTTTTTTCTTGACTGAAAAAAATAAGCAGTGTCACAAAGCCACTCTGAGCTGGAACCTTATCACATTTTCTGCTCTGCATGCATGACGATCCTCAAACTACTGTGGTAAGTTATTTTTATTGATTTACCTTTTTTTTTTTCCTAAATGAGTATATTATTAAATATAAAACCTATCCTTATAACTTCAATATACATAGCTCCTTAAAAAAATTCTTTTTATAACTTTTTATAATAGACAGATCTGCACTTTTATACAAAGATATCAAAGTACTTCAGTAAACTCCTTATCAAAAACTGTCTTCCCAAAAATGAGAGACTATGCAAGGCACAAGTCTGGCTCTGGATACTGTACACCAAGCTGAAGTCAATTTGTCTGACTGGGGTATGTGACTGTTTTGAAGGAACACCATCACAAATGGGAGAGCATGAACCAGAGAAAATGGCAAGACATGGTACACAAAGGACCAAAGAGCTTCAGAGTATGAAGCTACGCTATGAGAAAGTTTTCAGGGATGAAATAAATGCCATTATCACTCAGTAAATATATTTTGGAGATTCCAAGTTTTTTACTATAAATAGTTGCCGTAAGAATGGTTTTACAATCTGCCCGAAATAAGAGAAAATATTTAGCTGCTCCATGTATTCCAAATGAAGAGGAAAAACTTTCCCCAACTTTCTTCAGAGAAGGAGTTAACTACTCCTCTTGCCCTCACCACCATTTCCTTATTTTATTTTGTGAGAATCTGATACACTGTAACTTGCCTACTTAAATTATATTAATTTTCTTGTTCTAGAAACTCCTTTGAACAGTGGATTAACTATTGCAGTATTTCAACTGGTAATAATATATATCTATTGGTCAGTTTTTGAATATTAATATGCTCAGAAGAGTATGTTTGGAATTAGAGTCTGTCTTTAAAAAAAGGCCAACATGAAAAACTGAATAAAAAATACTATTTCTCAATAGTTCCCTAAAAGACTTTGGAAAAAAAAATAAAGTTGATGGAATTATATCTGTTTTGAAGAGAAGAGGAAAGGATATATCCCATCCAGAATCATGCAGCAAATCAGTTTTGAGCAGGGAACTGACGAAGTTCATAACTGAAAAGAATGTTCACACTATATGTATAAAATAGGCCTCTTTTTTAACTAATGGATTAGATTGATGAGAACTTTACAACAAAATTTTAATTCTGTAGTTTAGAAATCATCTCCAAAATAAAAACATCTCATATTTCACAGAATTATGTAAGCATTCAATATTTATACAAACTAGGGTACTTGCAAGTCTTGACTTAGGATAAACATAACTTAGCAAAAAGTCAAAGCATCAGTGTGTTATCAACATTATCCTCAATACAAATACAAAATACAACACTGTAACAGCTACCAAGAAGAAATTATCTCTGCCCTAGCGGAAAGCAAGACAATATTGTAGAAGTCAATTATATTAAGGACAAAGAGAGACAATTTTATTAAAATATAATCAAAAAAATGAAGACTAGTAACAGAGGTACCATACCAGAAAAAAAAGAAAATAAAAAAACAAAAGAATATTTGTATTTTGGAACATGACCTGAGTGTCAACCCTTACTTTTGTTTTCAGGTGAAACTATGGTCTGAGACTGTGATATGTTCAAACATAATGGAAAAGAAGAGGATGGATGTGGCAGAGGGGTACATTCAGGTATCCTGAGTCTTATCAAAAGGATAAGAAAGTATGCAGAGTTGCAGTCTGACTTATTAAGCAGGTGAGCATTGTATTTCAGTCCATGGAGGGCTTTCTGAATTCTGACAAGTGCAGCACATCTGTCAGTCTTTTCATGTTTCCCTTGAAGCCTTGTCCAACAGCTGTTTTCCCTTGGCATTTCCTTCTGTCCTTCATTCTCACATTCCTCCATCTCTTTTTTGTGTTGCCTTCTAGTCCTGTTGCCAAGTTCACAGGAAAATCCTATTCTCTTGGTAAAGGTAGACCAGAAATTGATGATTTCAGAAAATGTTTTAAAATTGAAGATACATGCTTTTAATCTGAGGACATATAGATAAAGTAGCTTCTTTAAAAAGCTACTTCAAGAATTGAATATCAGTATTCCTGTGATGAATATCAAAGCAAACCTATACATGCTACTTTAAACTGAGAGGGAAATGAACTCTCTCTTTCAGACTTTATAGCTTGTCTGAATGGGAATGTAACTAGCACATGACCCCAGGAATAAAAAGACAGATTCAAAAGTTACTAGAGTTTTAACAGTAAAGGGAAAGAAACAATTATGTAGATAGATAGACAGATAGATGGATGATGGATGAAAGATCAACAATTGTTTTCACTAATCTTACTCATTATATATTCATTATATAAAATGCTGCATGATTTTAATATTTCTGAATTGTATGTATTTTATTTTTTCCCTAAAATCTAGCCAGTCATCAGAAATAAAACTCACTGGCACCTCTTACTTTAATTCTGGTTACAAAAAGAAACAACATAATACGTTTTTGAATTTCTAACATTACATACTTAATACTTGAAGAAAACAGCAAAACAGCTTTTTTTGTGAAGTTAGAACATTGTTCCCATATATTCAAGCATGGGAAAAGCCATTTAAGTTTTAACAAGTAAATCCATAGGTATCATGTTATGCTGCTGGAAAGCCAAAGTAGTTAAGAGGCTAGATGTGTCAAGTAAATTGAATTATTCACTAACTTCCACGTAAATGGAAGCATACATGTCATACAACACAGTCATTTAAGTGAGCCTGGAAAGAGAGGTGGGATACAAGAACAGTGAAGCAGTGCATTTCCACAGAACATACAGAATATTTATCAGAATTTTTTCTTTTTTAAATCATTATCATGCATGTCTATTTTGCTTAATGAAACCCATGAATACACTCCATAGCAAATCATATCCAGCACTAAATATTTTTGCCACTTTCCTCATTACATACATACTATATGTGACAAGTTTTCTCAGCTTGAGGAAGCCTTTCCCACCCTTCTTTTCTTCCCTTGCAAGGTTTTGGGTTTTGGGGGGTTTTTTGCCTTTGGCCACACTCATATCGTCTTACTGTCAGGAATAATTTATACAGATTTATTCCAAGCATCTACAAGTACCGGATCTAATCCATTAGTTGAAAAAAGATCACTTATTAAATATGTAGTGTGAGCATTCTTTTCAGTTATCAGCTTGGTCAATTCTCTGCTCATAATTGATTTGCTGCATGATTCTGGGTAAGATACTTCCTTTCCTCTCCTCTAAAAAACAGATGTAATTATTCTTCTCCAGAAAGAATAAACAACCAGAACTTCTTCTAAATGATAGCAAGACATGCACAGTTCAATATGTAACTGCACTGAAAAGGCCTATATGTCAAAAATGCAATCATCTTCAAGCTGCAGAAATATTAAACTAAACTAAAAAAAATCTATCTCTTGAATTTATTTTCAAATTTCAGCGCCAAAAACCTTAATTATTTTAAAACACATCAAGGAGACTGAGTTTCCTTTGCTAACAAAAGAGTTAGTTCCAGCTGAGCATGAGCCTTACACTAATCACACTTAATGATAAAGACTCCATTCACTTTAAACAGAGAGCAAGATTCCTCAAATATCTAATTATGCCACATTTCAGATTGTGCTGTATCATTAGAGAACAAAATGGTTTTAGATTTGTTTGCAAACTCACTGTTTGCATATATACTGCTAAATTCTTCAGATATCGACAGGTCTCATACCCTGAGGACACCTGCAGTGCACCTACAGCACTGAGTTTGTAAGTGTACTTTCAGTTTGAATATTTTGATATCATAACATATGTACATTACATTCTTTCAGAATAACATTTTTTAGAATGAAACTAATAATTCTTTTCATGGGTTAGGGTTCCAAGTGTAGTAATGGGCCTCAATTTCCCAGGCCAGCCTCTATTGGAACCTCTGCCAACAGCTCCTGTCCATTGGCCCAGGAGAGCTGGACAGTCTGGTTAGCTTTGCAGAACAGTTTTTTTAAATTTTTTCTCTGTCCTATTAACTACTTTATATTCCTCTTAGGAAGAATTAGTGAAGAAAAACACGTATCTGAAATTTTATGTTTCACATTTGACAACCACCAGTACGTAAAGAGGAATCACCAGGGTTTAAGGTTCTCAGAGAATATATGAGAGTTCCATAACTACATGAGCAATAGTCAACACTGCTACTCATTTACTCATATTGAAACAGTATTTATTATTTGTGATGATATTCACCTTCAAGCAGGAACTTTCCAGTAAACAAATATGGGAAATTTTCATGAAGATGAGCTGGAGCATCTCACCTACGAAGACTGAGAGAGCTGGGGATGTTCAGTTTGGGATAGAGAAGTCTTTGGGAAGTCCTCATTGTGGCCTCTCAGCACCTTAAGTGGGCTTATAAAAAGGAGGGAGAGGAACCTTTTACACAGGCAGACAGTGTCAGGACAAGGGGCAATGGTTTTAAACTGAAGGAAGGCAGGTTTACACTAGATGTTAAAAAGACATTCTTTACTCACATGGTAGTGAAACCTGGAACAGTATGCCCGGAGAAGCTCTGGGTGCCCCTTCCCTGCAAGTGTTCAAGGCTATGTTGCATGGGATCCTGAGCAACCTCATCTAATGATGATAGAATCACTAAAGCTGGAAAAGACATCCAAGATTACAGAGTCCAACTTTTCAACAAACATCACCCTGTCAACTAGACCAGAACAATAAGTGCCACATCCAGTCGTTTCTTGAACTATTCCAAGGATGGTGATTCCACCACTACCCTGGGCAGTCCATTACAATGCTTGACAATCTGTTCAGTAAAGAAATTCTTCCTGATTTCCAGCCTTAGTCTTTTCTGGAGCACCTTGAGGCTATTTCCTCTTGCCCTGTCACTTGCTGTCTGGAGGAAGAAGCCAACCCTCACCTAGCTACACTGTCTCAGGCAGCTGCAGAGAGTGGTAAGGTCTCTCCCAAAACTCCTTTTGTCCAGGCTAAACACCCCCAGCCCCCTCAACTGCTCCTAATAGGACTTGTGCTCCAGACCTTACCCAGCCCTGCTCCCCTTCTCTAGATACCCTCCAGCACCTCAATGTCTTTGTTGAAGTGTGGGGCCCAAAGCTGGACACAGTGCTCCACTGTCCTTGAATGATACCCCTGCCCATGGAAGGGGGGTTGAACTAGGTGACCTTTAGGGGTCCATGTCTAATCCTAATCCTTCTATGACTCTATGAATCTCTTCTATTTTGAAAATAATTGCTAATTAACTGTCAGAAGATGCTATGAAGTTGGTATGGGTTATTATTTCCAGTACCTTTTTTGCAGATGAAAACACAGAAGAACTGCTCTTTGGTTTAGATATTGCTTAACAACTGGAAAATCCTTTTCTATTGAATCTGAACATATTTAGTGTGTTCAGATACCAAGAGACACTAATCAGGAAAACTTCGCCCCTCCCAGACTGTCTTTATGAGCAGTGTCACATTTTAATAATTTAGCTTTTGATACAATCAATACTGCCATCCTTTCCCCTTACTACAAGGGACTTTTATCTTCAATATAATAAATTAAAAAGTCTTGCACAGAAGCGTTTTCATGGATATGAGCATGATTTGATATATTATTATATCCTGTAAAAATTACACCAACTTAATGAACTCTGCATTTAGAGATCTAATAACCATCAGGGAAAGAGATTTACTAGGACACATTTTCCAACACAAACTTTTCTGCTGTTAGAGTTCTGGAACAAGCATGAAAGCACTACAAAGAGACCACCTGCAAGACAAAAACACAGGCAAGGCTGAGGTTTGGGAGGTTTGCCTTTCTATAAAGCAGCTGTATTTGTAGTATTAATTTAGAGCATTTCTATGCACTTTTTTTTCTGAAAATAACTGATCAGAATTTGTTTTAGAAAACTTTCAATATCTATTCTTCAGCTTTCTAAATAAAATGCATATCTGTGTTTTCCCCTAGTATTAGTGCTGAGAAATAAAATATTAAATTTTAGGCATTAATCTAAAGTCTGTTCATTCAAAACCAGGGCACTGCACCCAATGTCATTGGGTCTCACTGAAATATAAAGAATAGAGGGATCTCCCCAGGATTTAATTTCTCTCAATTAATTAATAAAAATTTCATCCATTTTTCCCTGGACAAGAAAAAAGAAGCATTTTGGTCTTGTTTTGCATGTTGACTCCAACATATCCATGTCACTGAGTATGTTACTTAAAACTGGAATGTTAAGTCAGTCACACAGAGATAGGGATTTGTGCTCAACATACTGGAACTTCAGATAAGCTGATAGAGCCAACATGCTAGCTAACGATTCAATATACAGTATTTTACTATTGATTAAACCATTTTTTACCTTTCTGGTTTTATTACCAACAAGCCACAGTTATGCTTAATTGATGTTTCCATATTTTTGTCTACAGCTGCAGATTCACAAATATGAAAAGAGGCTAACTATCTTTCTCCTAAATTAGATAATCCTCTACATTGACACCTCTACATTTAAGATTTGGCTTTGGTTCAAATTGCAGAAAGTACCATTTAGACAATATGGCTTGACTGTCATACGGTAATGAAGCAAATGGTCAGGAAGCATTTTATTAGACTGGTAACTGGCTCTACACTCTTTTGAGAGTTTAGCAGGCCATTACATACAACATGGTAGAAACCAGTACAGCACAGAGAAGAAGAGGAACAAATGTAAAATTCCCAGCTCAGGAAGATGGTACATACCAGCACGTTCTTTCTTCTTTGTTCCTACACACCAGAAATCATCCTCTTTCGCCACCAAGTCTAAAGACAGTCCCATAGGGATGGGAAATTACTGGCTAACTATGCTAAAACAAAGAAATCCTTCCTCATCCAAATGTAAAAAGTGCAAATTCTCCACTTTCAGAATTTTATATGAAGATACTAGGTTTTTCTCCCTTCCATAACATTGCTCAGGAGATTTCAGCCAGAATAAGGAAAACATAGCACTGTCAGATTCCCTTTCCAACTGCCCAGGTACTCATTCACCCAGAATCAACTCAGTTTAAAATCATTACACAATGATACATGGGTGTCCTGCCTTTAGCAGCAAAGTGAAAAATGGACAGAAATTTTCAATTTAAATTTATCAGTTTTGTTTAATTATTAGGTACTATGGAAAAAAAAAAAAAAAAGAAAGAAAAAAAAGACACTGGGAGCAAATTTTCTTGTTCATTTGTTGACAGGAGAAGATGAAAGCTGTAAGTTCGTGCAATACTATGTTACCAGGATCCTCCTATACCAACTCTTGTAAAAGCTACAGATGAAAGAGCTTATTTCCACCCAAAGAGTTTACAGTCTGTTTTTCCAGTATCAAATTTGTGATAAAAACAAGACAAATCTCAGCATAATAGCCCTAACTTCAGTTCTCTGAGAGGTTAGTGGCTATTGGATTTCTCACAGGAAATTTCCACCAATAATTTAAAGAAGGTGGTGGGGTTTTGAGTATTACAGAAAGTTCTTCCTAAGTATGAGAGGCAGCAGGACAAAAAGCATAAAGCTAACAGAAAATTCAACATACAAGTGATCCAAACTGACATCAGAGAAAGATGCTGCCTGCAAGTTGTCCTGGTGTATGCATGAGGATAGTCCCTGAAGTGTCCTAATCACTTTTTATATGTGTAATGTGAGCAGTGGTACATATCCAGACATGAAAGCTAGATCAATACAATCTCAACGCATTCAGGTTCCAATGAACCTGTTTGTGACACCTTTAGTCAGTTTGGTTATAAAAACAGTGAGGAAAATCAGAGCATTTCAATAGCATAAGGAAGTACAAACTTCAGACAATATAATATGTGACAAAATAAACATATTCTGTCTAAATGTCTCCACTCCAACTTTCTTATGTTCCCTGGACTACTTCTATCTCTTCAATTTTTTTTGTTTTTTTTCATAGGATCCCACTACATTGAAGACAGTTTTAAGTTCTTTAATTCTGCAGAAAAACTCCTTTCATACACAACTAATCAGAAATGCAACTCCACATGGTAGTAACAAGTCCCAACTTCCAATTTTTAGAGAGGTGAGAATTCATAAGATCAAAAGCATCCCTCTAATAAACTGATAATTCTTATTTTCAGGAACTTTCTAAGTTGTTTATTCACATAGCATGACAATTTCCCCAAGCTGAAAAGTGAAAGAAAGCAATTCCTTCCATATGTCAGCTTTTTAATAATCGATTAAGTTAACAAGAGCTCTGCCATCTGCACCTGATCCAGTGACAGAATAGCACTCCCAGAGGGGAAGCATCTTCAGCCTGCATTCACGTGAATCACAACTAATTAAGAAGATAAGCAGAGGAATCAAAGGGAATGGAAGAACTAGCAAGGTAAAGTCCCAGATGGAGGGAGGAAGCAGAGATGGAACTTTACCTGACCAGCAGGAAAACATTCAATCTGAAATGTTTCACTGTAGAGAAATAAAACTTCAAACTTTCAATAGCGGTAAAAGGGTAACTTCAGGCTGAATAAAAGGCCTCATTTACAAAGGTTGGCCATACACCAGTCAGATTCAGTTTTTTAAAATTAATAACAAATTTAAGCCTGAAGAGGATACACAAGAACAAAACACTGGTTCAAAGCTCAGAATACCACTGAGCTTTGAATTTGCCACTCACCTGTAGCAATTTACTCAGCTGTAATTCCGTGTGGACTGCAGTGGTGGATATTGTGTTGTCTGACTGATCTAACGTACTCTTCAGCACAAAAGAAAACAACAAAAAAAAGGTATGCCTGAATCCAGATATAGATAAGAGGAGCAACAAATGATACCTAAGAAGCCTCACTGACAATTGAGTTCATTGCCCTGAGCTGCTTTTTGACCCTACATCATTAGAAAAATAGCTGTGTGTCTTAATTTTGCATGGCCAAAGAAGATGTTAGAGTTGAGAATCCACTGACAGCAAAAATACATAAATTACAGGGGACTTCTGTCGAGTGGCTTCTGTTGTGGTTCAGTGCAGTAGAACTGGAGAGCAGAGGCCAAACAGAGGAAGTAGCTGCTACATATCCGCAACAAGGTAGAGTTCCTACAGCCCTGCCACAAGTCGGTGAGTGAGCTGGATATTTTGGAGAGCATGAGGGAGAGAGAATTGGATGCAAGAGCAGACACTGTATAGACACTGCATCTACATGGTTTGTTAAAGCACCAGCACCTGCACATGCTCCACACTGGCTGAGTTGAAGTGACTGCCAGTCAAGAGACCCTGGAAAGCTTTTGGCCTGGGCCAACTCACACTCCTCTGGGTGGTCATGAGCAGCTCATGAGCAGCCTGTCCATTTTGGTGGTTGATACAAATACTACCATAGGTGCAGGACATTTCCTTTATTCAGGAATATACCTGGACATATTGAACTTGCTAGTACAGAATACGCATTCAATGTACTTCACATCATCCATTTCTCTTTTGCAAAGGAACAGAAAACCATAAGGACAATCAAAATCCTTTCCAAAAACTTTCTGAAAAGGACATAATCACCAAGGTATCAAGAGTGGCAACTGAAAAGGACATAATTACAAAGGTATCAAGAGTGGCAACTGGACCTCATGCTATAAACCACCAACTGCAGCACTGTTGGCTTGGTGCTCCTTAAGCTTTTAAGCGAACAAGTGCGGGAAGATTGAATGTCTTGCTTCAAATACAGATGGTCTTAAGTTTTTGATGTATGTGAGGTCAAATCAGAGCTAGCATACTTCAGCTAGATTTTGATCCCAAATTAATTCACATTTTGTACATGTTCCTCCACACTGATCACCACTGTCCCTTGGCTGTGGCTGTGAGTGCTTTTTTAGAACAAGGCAAACGTATTTCACCTCAGCTAATTAGGATCTGTTGCATTACACCATTTGAGAAAGAAAAAGACTCTTATTTATCAAACCTTTACAAAAAAAAAGAAGTTGTCCACATACTGAGATATATTGTTCCTAATTTCCAGTGGGACAAAAATAAGATAGATGACAAAAATAAGACAGATGACCAAAATAACTGAAAGACATAGATACCTTGACAGAAATTGTAGCCAAATAAGATGTGGAGTCGTCTTATGTTTTCTAAAAACATCTGGCTATAAAATATTCAGAGCTTACCTTTCTCTAGTCAGCTGAGTTAAGGATAGAGAAATACAGCTTGGAGATAAAAAGCAGCAGCAGCAACAAACAGCGGGTATTCAATGTATATTAAAATATTTATTTAAGGCCTGTAAAGACCACATCCACTTACAAATTCTGATATAATAGAAACCAAGCACAGACAATGAGAAAAGATAATTCTGATATTTTAAACTCTTTACAGTGTCCAGGTAGTATTTAGTGGTCATTATCATATCTACAACTGGCCTTCAAATAGGATTGTTCTAAGACAAGAAAACTCTTCAAGATACCTGCATTTATTACAAAGCATATCAAAGATCCTCAAATTAGGATTGAAAACATATGGCTGTGCTACTTTTAAAGTCTGTGCTAAAGAATTTATGTCATAAAAAGACAGAATAGGAAGAAAATTCTCTATTTCTGTAAATTTCTGTTTCAGCCTTAAAATATACATGACAATTCCTAACCTTAATTTTGTTTTTGTTCCACCTACCCTTTAAAGTTCAACAGTGTATATATATATATATAGTTTTTTTAGTCTGAGTAGTTTTAGCTTCAGTGTTAAGACAATTATTTGAATAGCAAACTTTGGCAATAAAAAAAAAAAATCCTTATATACCAAACTAAACCAAACCACAAAAGAATGCAGAAGACTCATTTTCAAGAAAATGGCTCTGATATTTAAACTAAGCAAAAATCTTTCCTCTGAGCCTTCAGTTGTTTTTCACGTAAAGGGAGTTCTTTGTTCAGATTCCCAGGCAGATCTCATATATACTCCCGCCAGGGCAGCATCAGCGTGGTTCTATTTAGTGAAGATGAAACCCAAAAGCTTATTTACTGACCTCAAAATGTTTCTACAATACAAAAGAGAGAATTGTTTTCCAGTGAAATCTACCCCCACGTCCAATGCAGGACTTGGTAGCAGAGTATTGTCAGGTGAATCTTGTGCTAGACCGTTTTATGATCTGGAATATCTTGAGAAATTCCACATTAGCTATGGCAAATAGTAATCTGCTTTATTTCCCAGAGATAAAAAATGCTAAATATGAGTTTATTTCTTCACCTGAAGTAATTTACTTGTCCTTTTTCAGCCTAGAACTTTTATTGGTGGTAACTTAATCTACCATCTACTTTTAACTAAGGACTATTAGTAGTATAAATATGTTAAATAAATCATCCTCTCAATTTAGACCTGTTCAGAACTCTGGAGCAGGGAGCTTTAGCATGGAAAGCAGGAAGCTTTTCACACATGTTGTGTAAAAGGGAACAAAAAAAACCAACCCAAACCACAACCAAAACTAAAACCAAACCAAACCACATCAAAAATATTAACAAACAATCAAAAAAACCTACTGGTGATAAAGATACCCCCTTATTTCTTATTTTAGAACACAATGCTTTGGTGAGTAGGCAGACTGGCCTTTGTAAAGAGAGTAGTCTTGATCTGCTTTATTAACAATTTTAAGAATTGAATCTGAACTGATAAGGAGATCTGGCAACTATGGTGTAGAAGCACTTGAGAAGTTCTAAAACTGAAAAGTGATTTTACAGTCTTGCAAATCAAAGCTAAATATAATCACAGATGTTTTTTAGAAATAATTTAAACAATGACATATTCCATTCTTCCACCTCAAAAGAGATAATGCAAATTCTATTACCCTTGGTTGAAAGGTGGCACACAACTGCTGTGAGTAAATCCAGTCTGCTCTGAAAACATAGCCTGGAAGTTTCTCATGTAAACCCACCTTAGTCTTCTCTTTATGTTTTGCAAAAATTACACAATCTTTTCATCCTTTGCTATGTTAGAACATTAGCATGCCTTCATTCAAGTCTGAAGAAGTGGAAATTAGGCAAGAGTGCACTGTCAGGGCTGTAGCCTCTTTATTTTGTCATCCCACCTTAAGCATACTACGTGGCAGGAAGACAAGAATTTGTCGCCTTCTTCCTAAGTGTTTCCACTTCAAAAGTTCCACAAACTGGGGCTGTTCACTGAGACAAAAAGAAGTCATGGGCAACACTGCAGTATCCCAGAGATTCTGTAGTGGACTATAATATCTGCCCAGTAATCTCAAGGAGTTCACAGGCTCATCACTTGTCCCTGTAGCATGGTCTGCTATCACCCTGTCTGTGAAAGGTGGCAAACAAATAGGTCACAAAAGAAACGCCAAGTAGCTGACCTCTGGGACTGACTGCTGCTGACTCCTTTTAGCTCAGTAACTAATGGAAAGGCATATGATTTATTAGAGATTTCTTTGAGTTACATTTATGAAAATGTCTGAGAGGAATAGGAATGGGGAAGTAAGAAGCGAAGTCCATCACTGGCAATTTGCTTAGATGTAAAAACAGGTTTCATGCACCAGAAATTCTCTGCCCAAGAAAACTCTTTGCATGTATTTATCAAAGACATTATTAATTTATACAGATAAGATAAGCAGCCATCCAGAAAATATTATAGGACTATTGCTACTGTTTTCCATATGGTGGGGATTGCTGGATATATAATAGTCTGTCATATTTTTCCATTATTCTGACAAAATATGCTGAAGAACGTTTTACAATTTAAAAAAATAGAATGCATTTTGTCAATCTTTTTAAAGTTAATTCATTGAGTTAAATTTATGAAGCATATTGTCTGTAAAAACAAAGATAGACAAGTATGAAATCACATGTCAGCCACAGGACCTAAATTCAGTGTGGAGAGACAGTGATAATTCTGATTATGAACTTAGTAATCCTCTAAAATATTCTTTAAATGGCAGACAAA
The DNA here is from genome assembly GCA_013397195.1 of Hylia prasina. Lineage (NCBI taxonomy): Eukaryota > Metazoa > Chordata > Aves > Passeriformes > Sylviidae > Hylia > Hylia prasina. The sequence continues at coordinate 77,509 of VYXD01014098.1, read as the reverse complement.
TCAAAAGGATGTAATTTTAGCTTATCAGCAACCAACAGCACTACAATAGCTAAATTTAGCCATGTGAATGCTAGTCCTGCTGCAAGTTTACAGTGCTTAAAGTTAATCATAAGACCTTGCAGCTGTATAATGTGGAAAACTATTCCTCAGAGGAGACCAACAAAATACATTCTTTCCAAGCAGTGTGACAAACTTTGCAGGTTTGAAAATAAGATTTAACATAAGTGCTTGTCATATGCAACCTGCATGTTTGGAACCTAGACTTTTTTGGCCTTTCATATCATCTGAAAAGGATAAGTGCTCAGATTTTCTAAGATCATGACGTTCTAGCTGGCAAATGACTCCATACTGAAATTAATTTCCAGTCACTTTAACACATAATTAACGATGCCCGCTCAAGCGTTCATATGCTTATGATATCCCAATCCCCCAATAAGGTCTTCATCTTAGCTTTCTTCAGCTGATAGAAGCTCTTCCAGTGCCTTTGCTGTATTTGGTCAGAAATCCAACAGGAAGAAAAGCATAGGAAAATTTCTGTAGGTAATGCATCTCTAGGACAATTTTAACATTTTTGCTTATGCAGAAAAAAAAAGTCCATAGAACTTAAGCATAGTGTATTATTCAGTTGTGTTTGTAAAGGAAAAATATCTATCTGCCAAAAAAACTGTGAGCAAGTCAAGGTCCCTCCATGTATACAGCAGTGGAGGTGTGTTGTATATTACAAACCAAACAAATGTCAGGGGAATTTTGTGATGGATTTTCATTCTTACATAACAAAGTATTGCAAGTGGCATATAATGAAGCTTCATGAAGCACAGTGTAAGCCTGGAAAGCTAGCAATTTTGTTGAAGGCAAGTGACAAGACTAAGGCAGGGAAGAGTCAATGTCAGACTTGGACTCAGAATTCAATCAAAAATTTTTCCACCTATAAAGAGCTGATAAATTGAATCCAGCCATGCTTCCATTTAAACAGCACTCGTGATTCCCTTTCAACCAAGTTGAAAGGCAACAAACAAATCTGGAAGATTACAGAGCTTATGCACATCTGACGGATAATTTTTACTTCCAGACAGACGCTCCCACAGCCACTTTCTTATTCCCCATCTTCAAAAAACTGAGGAAGAAAAAACATGAAAAGGTCCATGGGTCAAGATGAAGACTTGGAGGTCAGCATCACAGGCGAAACAGATTTCTCCTTGGGAAAATTACTTTATTTTATTTCTCATTAAAATAGTCTTGGATAGCAAGAAACAGACAAAAACTAAATGCCTTCCTCTCCACATCTTTTTCTCGGGCTCAATGTCATGCCTTTGGTCTCAGCTCCAAGTGGCTAATGGTGGCTGTGGTCAGCCCATAAGAGATCCTTTCATTTTGCTCATCTTTCCTCTCACTTTTCCCCTGCTACAACGTGGGTCCTTCCCACGGGCTGCAGTCCATGAACAGCTCTAATGTGGATCCTCAAAAGTTACTGACCAGGCCTTCCCAGTGATGTGAATTATATGAATAGAAATTTAAATGCAGGCAAATATGCTACAGAGAAAAAATAAAGGAAAATGGGAAAAAAATCGAAATTCTGATATTTAGTTGAATGGGTCAACCTGACCTTGCAGAAAGTAGTGATGGGAGAGAAAACTTGATGATAAATATAGCTGAGAGACTGAAATCCTGGGGAATTAACTCAGAATTGTGAGAAGCAGAATACAGAGTAGAGAAGGAGGCAGAGGGTGACATTTCAGTTAGCTGGACACAGCATTCACCCAAAAAACAACTGCTATTGAAGTGGTCTGTGTGAAGAGGGAACTGGCAGCCATCTGAAGAAGTGTCAGTGACAAATTCATTCCCTTAGATAAAGCAGTAAAGCACTTCAGAAAAGAAAGATTAATAGATCATGGTGGGAAAAGCAGAGAGGCCACTGATGCTGAATTTTAGTTTAGTGGAGCGTGTTCACATAAATGGTTGCATAAGGATTTCCAGCAAGTGCTTTATGTGAATTGAATGTTATATTTCTGTAATAAGGAGTGTCTTCTCCTTTGTCTGTGCATGTCTCCCCTCCTTTTGCTTCCTTATCTATTTGATATAATAACAAATTAGATGAAAATCTGTTCTTTTCCTTTTCCAAATGTAAAAAAAATATTAATTTCTTATTTTTCATACAAAAAGTAAGATGTCTATGCAATATCTTCAAACTAACGCTCTTTGTTTTCTCTTCCCATTATTCTGTTTTGGCTTCTCAATTTACTCTGCAGCTAAAATTTCTTGGCTTAGGGTTCATTCCTATTCTGCTTGGACCTTTGTGCAGAAGAACCTGAGCACTGAAGCGGAAAACCAATATCACATATATAGTCAGCTAACCCAAAACATCCTCTAACCCAAAATATTTGCTTGTCCTTTTTTTCAAAGATCTTCCCAAACATTTCTGTGTAAACAGTATCTAATAATTGTATTCTCCAAATGACTGAGTAGTTCTTTAGTGGAATTTAGTTAGTGTATGAGTTGCATTCCCTCTAACTCATACACAGCTTTCAGCAAAGAAGAAGGAAAGGAGTTCATGCTACTTTTAGGTAAGACTAGAAAGAAAAGTGTGTCTTCTGTTACATGCTTTAACATGTGTATCCATGGCCAGGTACGCTGATGACAAGGCTACAAAAATTAGTAATTTAAATCAATTAACTTTTCAGAGAATGAAAATAACAGGCTCTCAGCAAATAATCAAAGCTATTTAAAGTGATATTTTTTAACTGGGAAGACCTTCAAAAAACTGACATTCAGTAATGCTGTTCACAAAATTGCCCTTGACACATTTCTCAGTCACAATTATCAAGAGAAAACCTCATTTACATGTTCAGTATGTGATGAATCATATCTTTTATTACCTCCAAACAGTATAAATAGTTATTGCTGTTTATTCAGTGCTATTTTAATCTCTTTTTCATAGGAAAACATTTTTAATATGCTTTATAAATATCTTGTAATACCAGGTATTGCCTGAAGTGTCAAAATGCTCAGTAGGTGTAATATGTTTTGTAAACATTATGCGTTCTATTAGGATGGGAAAAATGTAGATATCAACCTGTTTAGCAAATATCTATTTTCATTGCTGTTCAACAATTAAATATTTTGAAAAGGCTTTTAGATATTTCTGCTAAATTTTAAATTTCTGTGATAACTTTCCTTTAAATTTCCTGTGATTGATTTCCTGATACTTTCCCAATTTCAGCAATTTTAACTAAATTTAACATGTTAGATAATTCCAAACACTTAAATATATGTTCTTTTTCAGGACAAAAATCAGTAGTCTGAAATGTCTGTCCTGAATATTGAAAATCTTGAGGCATCATAAGATATAAACTATCATTGATATAGTTAAATGGAAGTTGCAAGAAGGGCAGTGTTAAATGGAAAAACATAAGAGTGATTTTAAATAGCCTTCTGGAACTTAATTTAGAAAGCTTCTGACTTTTTATTATAATTATTTTTAGCATCCTCTCATTTACTTCCTGTTTCCTTCAATCTGGAAATACAATATTTTCTAAAGAAACCTCACCACAAGCAACAATTAATTTATGTAGGATCTTGAACAATTAAGCTATTGCTGCCCTACAGCTACAGGGCTCTAATTCCAGATACACTCATATGATAGTACTTTAATTAAAAGCAGAGAGGAGAGAGTATAAAAGCAATGCTCAATCACACTATAAAATGTCTTCAGTAGCTACTGAAGAGGCACACATTTATAATCACAGCAAATTAATAGGAATCTAAAAATAGTTGTGCTTGTTTCCTGTGCATTGCTCATTGCACATCACTAATAAATAATTTTCACACTGTGTTGCAGTTCACTGATGAATTAGGTATAAACATTCTGTCCTCGTGAATAGATTAGTTTATCATTAACTACATGAATGCTTTTCCACATGACTCTTAATCGGGAGTTAAGAAAACTGTGCTCAGGCGTTATCGCATCTAATCCAATATAAACAATCAGTGGTACAAAATCATTATAAAAGAAACACATTCTTACAGTTTATTACTTTAATGGGATTAATTGATCTATTACAAGATTTCATTATACAGAAGATTATAGGCAGTGTTTTATGCTTATTCATCATAGTCCAAACTTAGAGTGTAAATAAAACCACAGCAAAATAAAGTATTCCCCTTGATACAATTGAAGAGTCCAATAAAATACTCAAGGTAGAGTTTATACTAAAATAAGATGCATAGAGGCCTTTTACAAAGAACATAAAAGTTACTGAAGAAGATTTACTGTAGTGGGCTGTAAGTCTAGATGAAATGTAGAAGGGAAATTGCATGTATCACATTCAGGTATCACTCCGTAGCACCTCCCATGATTAGTTCCTTCTTTTCCAGTGAGCAATGACCATTAACCAGGCTGCCATTACTACTGGGTTTTAATCTTCCTGGCTGCTGTCATGGACAAAGAATTTTTTTTCTTCAGAAGTTATAGATGATTCTCCAAAAAAAAAAAAGTCACATGGATAAACTTTGAAGGAACTAGCATGTTTGGTGAACATTTTCCCTAGCGAGGACTACAGGTGTAGTGAAATTACATTTCTGGTGTGGGATTGAACAGAGTTCTCCTGCCACTTCATCATCTCTGCAGAACTGAAGCAAAATACCCCATTCAACAGAACTGTCTGACAGCATTTCTTTCAAACTTCTCCTCTGGACTGAGGTCTACCTGTCTTAAGAGAAAGCACTTTTTAATTTCTCAATGGATGAGAAATAATTGAATTAATAGCTTTTTTTCTTCCTCCAAATTGTTGCCTGTCCTTCTGTAAGACACAGTATCAGAGCATCACAAAAATGCATCAAAATCTAAGGCCTACAAGCAGACATGGTTCTCTGGGCTGCTCTGTTATAGCCTGATTTCTGGTAGCAAAAGAACAGGGCCATTTTTGACTTTTAACTATGGTATTAAATTACAAAGTTTTGAGATAAATTATCTATATGGGTTATATAAACTGAAAACTGAGTTGAGATTTAAGATTTTCTCAGGCTGAGGAGATGAGAGCTTTGATAGCAAATGAAAACACTCTCCTGATAAGTGTCTCTGCCAATCGTCAGACTCCTCTCAATAATTAACAAAATTACCATGGTTTTTCCATAAAGAACAAGTTAAACATATCAGAATAGCTGCAGACTTTGAATAGCATGGAAATATATTCCACTTTAAAATGACACTTGACATTTTAGCACAAAAACCATATGACTTTCTTTAAAGTCAAAAGGCACACTGATAAAACTAAAGAGGAAGGGGAACTAAACATCACCTCTACACATGAAGAAAAACAAGAGCTCTTCCCTTCCTATCTTTCCTGTTATCTCCTACTCTTTCCTGCTATCTCCTACTCTTTCCTGCTATTTGACTCCTTGCTTTTTGGAATAATAAAGATCCTACTTAGCCATAAATAAACCTCATTTCATACTGTCTTCTAAGAAATTACCAACCAAAATCAATCAGTTGTAAATCACAGCTAAACAGATCTTTTTTACTGTTGCTGAAGTGCCTTTTGGACAATTTTTTGTAATTGGCATGGTTTTCAAAACCAAGCCATGTTATAATTCTCGCAGAAAAGAGGAGGCAAACAAAAGGAATAGGTAGCTCTGCAGACATCTAAGCCCAGATAAGTGAGTATATCCCAGAAATGAAATAATTCACCCCAAAATAACTTCAGCAAACTGTCCCCAGAGAGATGCCCAAATTGCTTCTTGCTATGAAACTGGTTTTTGTTCATACAACAGACAAAAGAATAGGAAAAAAGTGTCAAAACAAAGTTTGGTTGTCATTTCTTTTTCATATTTCCTTGCGTAGTAAAAATCCCATAAAAATTGTTGGTGTTGCTGAGCAGTAAAAACCAGCTCAAAGAGATATGATTTCCAACAAAGCCAGCTGTTCTGGAAGTTAGTAAAAAATGGGTTAAACATGGTAACTAATTATAAGAATTTCATTTGAGCATTTTTTTCAACCTTACTTGACTTAAAATCATTGCTTTAGACTGGTGAGACATTTACCTAGCAATTTATCTAGCAAAATGGAATTAATGTGATGAGAAGTTAAACATGGGCTTGGCACTGAAAACCTCATGACTAACCAACTTGCCAGTGGTGAATTAACAGAAATATAAACCTGGAGCTGGACAAACCTAGTTTTAGAATTAACAAGGAGAAGAACACATAGTGTCTAACAAATAAAAAATGGTGCCATCATGCCATTCATAATAAGTTGAGGTGTAACATGCAGCTGCACACCAATGAAGAAAGATAAAAGGTGTGAAAGCCCACCAGCAAGCATTTAAAATTACTCCAGGTGGACACTAGAATGAGAAAGGAGAAACTGATAACATTAACAACTTTTTTTTTTCTAAAGCAGCAGGTAAATATGGAGCATAACAACATGATGAGGGATAGAAACGGATAAGCATAACAATTTTAATTGATTTTTTCTCTTGGATTTTTTTCAATAATTGCAAATAACTTTAGCTAACAATTTGATTAGCAGTTATTCTTTAATTAGACTGCTAAGACTGCATTTTGACTAACAATAAATCCTCCCTTTATAGGTGTACTATTTTTTTGCCCATAAACAGAATTTTAATAATTATATTGGACAAAGAAGCTTCTTTTGAAGCAAGATACTCTTTCAGATGATGCAAATAAATTAAAAAAAAAATTAGAAAAATGTTAGAAAAGCCTCCATCTTGAGTTTTTCAAGCTGCCCCACCACATAATGGATGCATATATTTAGTCATAGCAATATATCAGATTTCACCTGAGTGACAGACACAAAGTGGGCCTTTCTGTGAGTAAACTGCCAATTCCATCTTCCTCAGAAATGATATCTCTTTTTTAAAATAGCAGTTTTACAGAGCTCAAGTACCAGGTTATTTTGTGTAAGTGTATATAGCTTTGTATAGCACATTTTAGGCTGAAAATATTCATAAGTTTACATATACAGGAAATTACTGGAAATCATTCAGTCCTTGTCTGAATGGCACTGTCTAAAAATAATTCTCTCTTTTCTTCAATCTAACAAAAGAAAGTAAGTTTTTGTAATAAAGCTCTTTCATTATTTCTTGAATGCATCACAAAAATGCTGAGTAAGGTTTGTTTCTGACTAGTACAAGTTCAGGATCTCATAATCAGGCCCAGAGAGCTCATTTCAGTATCCAGTGGTTGCAAACCAGCCTTCAAATAGCTTTAGGTTTATAACAAGAATGAGTATTATATCATTCGGATATGACTGGAGCAAAGGTCCTAAGCAATCCTTAATGGGCAGTAAGTGACAAGTCAGCTCTTTTTTTTGGAAGAAAAGAATTACCATTCCAACTGTTCCATTGTGCAAGAATGGGAGCACAGGGTAAGATAATTAGATTTCTTCTCCTCCTGGGAAAAAAAATGACAAAAACAAAACAAACATTATTTTAACATGGTTTCTGTTTCATTAATTGTGTTTAGCTGGACTGAAATGTGGATCCTGAAAGCCTCTAACCCCCATAAGCAACTTAATCACACATTAAAATTAAGTTAAAGAATCAGCCTGAAGTTCCAGAAGCCAGACACACAGCCAGACACATGTCTCTTTTCTTGGAAGGAAGAATATTCTGAGTCCTAATCAAAATCCCTAGTGATGTCTTTTGCAGAAGGCCCAGAAAATTCAGCATATCTGAGAAGCAGGAACAATCTAGAGGAGAGTTAGCCATCAGCATACTTTTAATAGAAATATATTTGCCAAGACTCTCTGATGTGAGTGTGGCAAAAGCAGCGACAGATGTAGAGAAATGTTCCTACAGCTGGAGCAGACCCACTATGTAAAACTTGCAATGACCTTGCATTTGACAGGCAACAAAAAGCAAGGTCCTTAGTTAGTGTGTGCAAGTGCACAATTTCTTTTGCTTGGACTACTGCAACTCCTAAACCGTGTGCTCAGTACTACTTTTGTTTGAATTAATATTTTTACATTGAAAAGTGAGAGGATTCTGGTGTCAAATAGAAAAATACCCATTCACTCTCCAAAAAAAAAAAAAAAACCTCCTAGTGATATCCAGGAATGTAAGTAATTTTAGTGTTAGTAATAAAATTTTATCTTCTTTAAAGGCCATCAATGCAATCTCAGTATCAGGCTTTAATACTGAACATTAAAACATCTGTATGCTAAAACATCATTAAAACTTTCAAAACATTTATTTTCTAAGAAATTACAGTAATATTTTCTGGATATTTTATTGCTAATATGGGATGCAGTTAAGTAGAAAAGCATGTCTGGTAATCATTATAGTTGCTTTGTTATAAGCTGTTTGCAAATTTGTCACACTACCAGTGGCAAATATGCTGCAGTGCTGTCCTTAACCAAAATGTGTGAGAATGCACAGGGATCAAAAAAATTTCAAAGCCTAACATTTGTCCTTTGGCACTGTGCAGCTCTGAGAACAGATATCTTACTCCAAATTTGCATTTCCAAGATCTTATAGGAACTTCTCAACTCCAATTTATCTGGGTAAAGACTGTCTCCATCCATGCTCAGTTCCACCCATCTTCTCTTTTTTCCCAACAAAAAGATAGGTATCCTTTCAGCCCTTTGTGTATCTGTACAGCTGTTAGCCTTCAGTCTGGCACAGACCCGTGTAATTTTTCTATGCATGATCTTAAAGCAATGCATTTATCTCCCAAGAGAGGCACTGAACACTGTTTGACCTGCCCAACCTATGTGCCAATCTGAAAACCCTCTAACAAGAAAATATATCCATCTAACAACAAAATTCCTGGCTTCCTGGGAGTTTCAGCTGGTACACATTATGTGGAGGGGGGCAAAACTGAGCGGGTGCTATTGTATCCAGAAAGGAAGAAGGGGATGCTGAATTTCCCATAAGGAAGGGTTAAAGGAGGGCAAGAATCTTATGAGAAAAAGGGGAGCAGAACTTTAAAGGAAAGGAGGGACACAGAGATGGATAAGATATTGAGGGAAAAGATACTATTGCAGAAAGGGAATACAGCCGACGTGTCTGTTGCAGGCTCTTTTCTCCAGAACTAGAAAACAGAAGATTTACTTTGTTGCTTTTTCACTTTGCAAAAGAAAAAATACATTTTAAAAGGTTTTCCAAAGGTTTGGGGGCCTCAGGCCTAACTTGTATTATCATTTCTCTCCTACAGTGTCAGGAGTAGAAGACATGCTGCTTAAACTGCACTTAGATCTTTAATCTCCAATCCTACTTATGCTGCACAGATGAAATACCACTTATTTCAAAAATTTACAGCTCCCAAGGTTCAGTAAGAAGAAGACAGCATGTGAATGATAAAAGATTGGCCTCTTGCAAACAGCAACAAGAAAATATAGCCTATGGAAAATTTTAGGACAGAGGCCCTTAAACAGATTGAAAGAGAGTCAGTGGCACTTATTTTTCATGTTGCAGAATCCACAAGAGCTCTTCCAGGGTAACAGAGCACCACTGCATCTAAACCTTCACTGTGATATGTAATCAGTACAAAGAGGCACTGGGATTTCTCTTTGCTTCTGAGCTTTATACCACACCACAAGTAATGAGAAAAAACTAATGAAATGAAAGCAAATCTCTGTTGGTATTTTTTACTATTATTTTAATACAGTGGAGATTTGGATCAAGGTATGCAGGCTCCTCCCTGTGTAGAATAAACTTACTCTACCTCTTAGGAGAAGATAGAAAAAGGCAGTTAACACAAATATACATCCTTGGAATGGAAGTGATATGGCAAAAGTCCTTCTATTTCTCTGCTCTCAGGAAGGACACACCAGGCTGGCTTTGAAGTGTCAGCAGGATTAGAAGACAGCAGCATGCCCTTGCTTCCTGATAAAGAATCAGCTTAGCCAGCACAGGACTTCATGTCCAAGCAGCAAGGGCAGCACACTTTTCTGAGCTGTTTGTTCAAATACCACTGTTGAAAAATAAACTTCAAGCATATTTGAAAGCTATCAGTGAAAATTTCTCAGGCCATTGATGTTCTCTGGTATAAACTTTGAGCTTCAATGCAAAATTAGCAGTGCCTCAGTTGTCCACCAACTACACTGCTCCATGATCAATAAAATTAATCTGTGAACATCTTGTACATGCACATCCTACTCTTGCAATCCGTTCATAAAAACACCTTCACAACTGATACTCAGGATGATTCTGAGTTACAAGAAAGATGGAGAGGGGTTTTTTTACAAAGGCATGTAGTGACAGGACAAAGGGGAATGAATTCAAACCAAAAGAGAGTAAGTTTAGATCAGGTATTAGGAGGAAGCTCTTTGTTTTGAGGGTGGTGAGGCACTGGAACAGGCGGCCCAGAGAAGCTGTGGATGCCCCATCCCTGAAAGTCTTCAAGGGCACGCTGGATGGGGCTTTGAGCAACCTGGTCTACTCACTGAATATTGTAAATAGGGAATCATTTATCAGTTCTGAATTGATATTCTTCAGTAATTTTAGTGTCTGTAGGAAAAAATATCCCATCTTAAAATGTCTGTTATATTCATCAAACTTGGTTGATTGATAAAGGGTTTACAAGAACTCCAGGACAAAATTTGACACAAGAGAATCAGAATGTAACATTTTGATCAATTTCTCTATTTTATGTTTTATACTCTTTTTCTATTCTTCAAGGAGAAAAGAGGCATTATTAAAACTCACTGTTTAAACAGAAGCCTGTAGCAAACTAAAATTATGTTTTATTACAACACAGTTTTGCTTTGTGGCATTAATACAAAAATAAGCAACAGAGCTTCTCATGACCACCACCAAAAAGCAGATACCATCATAACATCCTCCTTGTTTGCAAAAGATCTCCAAGACTTCTGCCCCTCAGATTCAAATTTAATAAGTAAATTTATTTTTCTTCTGTCCCACAAACAAATGTTTCTCAATGTCCACCCCTTATTTCTTTTCCATGCATAGAAATACATGCACTAGCAAAAAACAAGTTCAAAAGTGAGAGCAGGTATAGCCACAAAAATATTTTTCCTACCTTTATTCTAACAATGAGCCTTTTGAAGATCATTTACTCTAATATTTTGCAGTAAGAAAAATCTCTTCAAACTCTAAACCAGATGTTTGTCTTCTAGTCTCATTTAAGAAGGATTTGGACCCTTAAATTTCTCTAGGATTAGACATTTTGACTTGCATTAAATTTTCTGGAAAGCATTTGCATGGGAGAAGAAATTTATAAGGATAATTTGAAGTCTTGAATGCTCTGATTCTTAGACTCCATTAAAAATTTTGCAAAAAACTTTTATCATCTGCATTCCTGTCAAAGGTAATTTTAACAGCATCAAAGAAGTAATGGAGAGCAGCAGAAATCACCATCTGTAATTCATCCTGAGTAAGAAAACCTTGCATTTTTGTAGTAGTTTGATTCCTATTAACAGGCTATATTCATTATTTAATTACATGCATTAAAACAGGTAAGTCTGGGTTAAAGCAACGATTCTTTCCAACTGCTCATTCACATTCGGGCAAAGATAACAGTATGCAGCAACACTTCTCACTTCACACAGGAAAATGAAATAATGACCTCTTTTTTTTCTCACCTCTTAACCTCTATAGATGGGAAGACTGTAGGGGTCAAAATAAAGAACTGAAATTGGGTTTGGAGTGAGGAAGAATGACAGCCGCCCACCCCCCCACCTGCTAGGAGATGGAAATCTGCAAGATAGAAACAAAGACCTATACTCTAAGCAACACTGGGAGGTGATCCCCGGGGGAGTTAGACTGACAAAGTTATGACCTAATTAAAGAACATCTCCTACACATTGTCATTGTTCCTGCAAGTCTAGGACAAAATACTTCTTTCCATAATGCCCGTGCAAAGACTGGAGACAAGGTACAGTATCACATTAACATCGTGTCGTGACTCTAAGGTGTATGTGTGTAAGACCAAAACACAGCTCTCAAGAATCACCTTGCATTTATTTTGTTTCAAAAGGAAGCCTGAACTTTGAAAACTGTTGTATTACTTATTTTTTCTTAGCATACCAGATTTAAATGAAATAGTGTTAAGCTATTTTTCCTGTTAAGCTCGGTGGAAATGTGCCATAGGTGTTATTTTGCATGGAAACCCAGGTATTAGAGATGAACGGTGACATGAGGAACTACTGCAAAGCTGTTGTTCCACCACCAAAATAAAACTTTGTGATATGGCACTGTAAACAACTGAACCTCTGCTTCCTATACCTATTTCTCTCTCTTAGTTCAGCAAAATTCATTGTGCAACTGCAGTGTGAGCCACATAAGATGTCTGATGCAGATAATATTAAACCAGGAGGAAAAGATTCCACTCAAAATGAAGTCACTAGTACTAAATTAAAAACCATGACTTTTAATAGTAGGCAAATGTAAGCATGCCAAGCCTATCAAGTGTAGTTGGTGTACCCACACTACTAATTAAGATAAGGGTTTTTTCAGTGTGAACTCCGTCATGTAGCTCATCTTTGTGTCTGTAATATTTGTCAGTATCTAATTTGTTTCATTAGCACTGTACAGTCACAGTAATGAACATTGACAGGGACTTTTCACTTCTCTCTAGTGCTCTTTCTCAAAAAAATTTTTATTAATTGTTATTTTGAGCACTAGAACAATAAAAGTATCTTCAGACATTTTTCTCCTCAGGAACCATCAGGATATTTTGTAAAATTTGACAGGAACCAATGAACTATACAGGGTTTATGCTATTTTCAACAGTAAAGGGAACTCTCAAAAAGTTTAAACTAATTAATAGAATTGAACATTAGATGTTATGTATAGTTTCTCTGAGTAAAAGAAAAGGTGCTAGCCAATTGTGGAGCAATTCTTCATTCACAAAAATTTTCTTCCAGCTGTTCAATGAACTAGGATGTTAACAAATGTCAGCATGACCTTCCTATATGATTTGCACAATGTCTGACATGAACTTAAAATAGAAATTTTTCATAATAAGCCCAGTAAAAAAGAGGAATTTCCTATTCTCAAAAATGGGGTGATAAATTCCTTTCTCAGTCTCAAACAAGTATAAAGGCTCAGAAATTGTAGGTTACATTTTAAAATTCACTATTAAGGGATCTTATACTTTTTAGATGAAAACAAAATTAAGCACACTTCCTAGGAAAAATTCTCTACTATCAAACTGTACTAATTGTAGCTGAGATATCCTTACCTACAACTCCAAACTGAGAATAGATGTAGAATTAAGTAGATGGACTTCTGATGCCAGAGAAGACCAGGCAGAGATTCACCTGCATGAGGAAAGAGTGGGATACTTTGTAAGTTATCTAGACAAGGGTGGAGCGAGTTAGGGGTGACCTTTGCATACCAGCAATAGAGGAAAGGGTAGGACTGAATCCAACTAGACAACATTTGAAGGAGCATTTTTGAAGTTTACACAATAAGATCCACAGGCACAAGGGCACAAGGGCATTTTGCTCATAAATTATACAGCAGTAGATATATTTGAAGATGGAGATAATTATGCAAAGTAAAAGAAATCTTCTAGAGAACTGAAAACATCTAAAGACTATGTTGTCATTCATGTCAAAAAGCATATGTAGGCAAAACAATATCATGGACTACCAAACAGAGTGTCATAGATCCGGTCCCTTTTCAAAGGAATCTCTAATTGTTCAAATATCAAAAGCTGGAAGAGGGACTTCCTTTGTCTTATATTCTTTACTTAAATATATATTAGTTGTCGCAACCAGGCACAGGTTTCTGACCTAGAAGGACTCCTCACTTCACCAAAGCAAACATTCTTATGTTTTACTCCTTTTTTTTCCATGCTCTTTTTGACAGAAACTCATTTGACCATCAGAAAATTAACTCACAGTCGTACATCTTTACTGCTGGTTTGTTCAACAGAATTTATAATCAAAGTGGTTGTATTAGGAAAATCTTGCTATTTTATCAAAGATTGAGCATGATATTAAAAGAGAAACCAATAGTTACTTATGTAAATACAATGCAGATGGTTCCTTATTGATGAATAATATCTTTCAGAGAATAATGAGTTTGGTGCCAATTAATGTTCAGCACATGCTGCTCCCTTTGTCAACATTTCATGTACTCCAGAGGAAACTAAATGTAAGTTATCTTATGGTAGGTGATCATTCTATGGGCACAAAAAACATCCACATGGTGTCCATATGGACCACATGCAACGCTTTGTGAAATCTATGTGATTATGGCTAACATACACATGAGCCTAAGTCCACTGTCTGGGAATGGTGGAGAGACCAACTGCAAAATACTTATCTTTATGAAAATCAGAATAATTTGTTGTATTACATCTGTGTCATTCTGCTTTGCCAGGTTTTGGTGAGTATTGGAAAAGCTATATTGCCTGCATCTTCCAGGGGAATTAAAGATCAAGCATGAACCTCTATATAAACTGGAAGTGGATATTTAAGACCCTGTAAAAAAGCCTCACTGATACAACTTCTTTAAAGTTCATTAATTTGATTATGATAAACACTAAGTGTGAAGTTCTCAAAAAACCTCTATGCAGCTAAACCCAAGCAAGTAGAGGTGGAAGACACTTGCAAAAATAATTTTCTTCATTTCCCTATGTAAAAGACCATCTCTGTCATTTGCAAGTGTAGACAAGGTGTTATGGAGTCTTGCTAGTCCGGGACAAGAAATAAGGTTTTCAACATATTTTAAGGCCTTGCCTTAAATTTTCTAAGGAAATGTCATCTATAATCATTTAAATTAAAAACTGACTTTCTCTAGAAGATTCTCAGCCGTGGCATTGACATATAAGAAAAATCAGCCTACTTTCAGAACAGTCCCCAAGAATTGCTTTGAGTTTGGTATTTAATTCACTATGGATCAATGAGAAAAAAGGCATGCTTTGCATACTATATTGTAATCCATATTATAGAGGAGTAGACGTCTTCCAAGGATGATGCTGTGTTGTTTTGTTTCCTAAGGAGTATCTGCAGGTTCCGAGGGCTAATTTCCTTCCTACATATTTAACATCTGCAAGTTTAACTTATGGAAATAGTTTGGTAACTAGTCCAAAAACAAAAAAAAGAAAAAAAAAAAACAAACCCAAGGAGCATGCAAATAAAACAATTTAAATATCATTAATTGCTTGTTTTGTCATTCTGATTTAGTGCAAAATGCCAAAGTGTTACTTTGTTTAGTGCAAAATTCCAAAGTAGACAAAGGAAGGTAAAGAAAATTCTTCCCAAACAAAGTATTTGAGTTTTATCAAGTTCGGTTTTTTTCATACCGCTAATTTGCATTCATAAGCAGCACAAAATTTTTTTGACTCCCATTCTCCAACTTGCTGTCCACCTCACTTTGAAACTGGGAGCTGTTGCTACTCAACAGAACACCCAAAGCTTCATTTAGGTAATTTCCAACACGTGCAGTGAGGAGCACACCAGCTGCTGCTACTTCTGCTTCTATTACTCTCCTGCAAACATCACCTTCGGTGCCAGGAAGACTGAATAAGAGATATTAGGACACACAGCATAAGATAGGGATGTCTATAATTTAAGTTCTCACATCTTCTTTCTGTCTTTACTGTTGTCCACATTTTCTCTGCTCTGGTCCCATCAGCACTGATTTTTAGTTCATAATCCTCTGTGAGCTACAGCTTCTTTTTTTAAGATTCTATTAGAGTAGACATATCCAAACATATGTACTTGTTCCCTGTATGTATGAGTTTAAAAGCAAAGTAAACAGAAGACTAGCTGACAGATGATCTATTGGAAAAGGGCAGAAAAAGAGACCTTCACACTAGATTTGTCATCTTTCTCCATTTATGCTAAGGAGTTCCATTATAGTGGCCAAAATGAGCCACTTTTCCTTACCTTATTGGTTTCTTTTAACTGCTTAACAAATGCTTAAAAATATGTTAATCATTGAAACAAGTAAGCCAAGGAAAGATAGGTCTGTATACATAATTTTAGTTGTTTCGAATTATCTTCTAGTAATTAGACAATGGAAGCTTTGATTAATTTCCTCTGTGATTGAGAAGCACAATGGGGTACAGGACACCAACCACAGAGGACCCCCTTGGATGAACCCTGCCTGGTTCACCACCCTGAAGAAATCATTTTGTGCCTTCTGGACTCTCATAGCTACCACTGCTGTGCAAACTTTATCAACAGCTTCCCTGTCCCCGAGGCGATTGCCCCATTTGGCCAGGTGACAGGATGCCCTTGGAGGCCAGAAACCAGAACTAATATATTTTTTGACTGAGGGAACCTTCTTAGAATTCCACTGTCTTTACTGGCACTTTTTGTAGAACAAATATAGAAAGCTTACATTTTTAGTTTATTTTATTTTGCCCTGGTCCTTGCAATGAGAGACTGTTAAGTTGCTTTGACTTTCGGGTCTGTGCTAACTAAGAGGGGTAAAGTTGAAATGAAATTTATTGCTCTGCTCTCACTGTAATATCTGTATTAATGCCATCTAGGATGATTCAGTTTTGTTTTCACTAGGTTTTGCTGACACAAGATTCTCTCATCACTAAATTTTTTTGAGGCTAAAGTTTCTCTTTGCTTCACCACCCATGGAATGACAAGCTAATCCTCTTGACTCACTGTGGTGAGACATGCCTTGCACAGAAAAAGGCTGTGTGGGGGCCAATACATAGAGGCCTTGTCCAGCTGAGGTCTCTGGAGCTATGCTTATATTCTCATTATTTAAGCACTTTGGCAGCAGGACCACATAGATGCCCATTCAGAGATCTATTTAAACAGTAGCACAACTGAGAATAGGCTCTTCTGGCTATATACTACTAAGCAGTCCACAGCTCCCAACCATCCACATTGGTTAAATATCAGCATGGTCCCTAACACAAACTGGAGTAATGCAAACTACTCCTCTTTCAGATTACATTTGGACATTGTTTGGATGTGCTGTACATATCAGAAACCATTCCTAAAGATGTATGACAGTTGGGTTTGGGAAGGGTGCAAGTCTGACCAATGTGAGATAGGACACAAACTCAGAGCTAAAGAACAACTTCTGTCTTGTTTTATTTAAGTGTAGTCAGTAGATCAGCTTAAGCAAATTCAAAAGAGGCTGTTGGGCAGTTGATCTGTAAAGTACTCAAGATCCTTATCCCAGGAGGTGGAGAAATTCCCTATAAAATTCAAGTGCCTCTACAGATGATGCCTCCTAGAGACTAGGGAGTCGAAATGGATGACTGCTCCCAAGACATGAGCTGGTGCTGAAGAACACAGAATAACAACTTCTGTTTGTGTAGTCTAGAAGACAGCTACGTCAGATCAGGAGTTCATGTCCCCTGTACAGAGAGTTTTCCTGAACTAGATACCTCATGACATTTAGCGTCACAGAACAGAGCACAGTCTGGCATTTGGGGTTCAGTAGGTGACAGTGAGGCTTCAACAGCAATATTTTATAAGAAATAGAAATTGCCTCCACGGGGTGAAGGTTTATATCAACAATTGTTATTTACTGACAGTTTGCTGGGTCAGCACTTTTTGCAGTATAAGCAAACCAAATCAACTTCTACATTACTAAGAATGTAGCTGGAAAACTTTTAGTCCTTGGCTATTTTTTTCTAACTCATAAAAGATATTTACAGTGCCTTGATAGTAAAATGAAGAACATTTCAGTTTACACCACTGTTGTGAACTGCGTGTCCTTTGGCTGCACATACTTTGCACGCAGTTGGGCACATACTTGGTGTGCCACTGGACCCACTGTCACCTGTAGAGACATTAACTTTCTGATTTAAAACTCCATTGATCTATAAGCACTGAAGATCAATGAGTAGATGGAGTTTTTTAATAAAAACCAGTACAACATGAAACAGTCTGAGCATTTTAATAAAAAAGAGATATAATTGCTTTTCTATGTTGCTTGGCTGGGTTTCCAGCTGAGACACTGAAAATATGAAAACTTTTTCGGATCCATTGTGAGATCTTGCTTTATGCCACAGCAGGTTTGGGCATATAAATTGATTATACTGCTTAGCCCCTTGTCTAGTTTAAAACAGCCCAATATTTCCATTAGAGACATTCCCTTACAAAATCTTCACACAATATAATAATCTTCAGTATTTCTTCAGTTTCTGTTCATTGTCAGTCTGTGAACAGAAATAAATCCACTAGAAGAACAATGATCTCAAGTGCATGAATCAGGGACATCAAAGTGTAATTAATTACATGTATGAAACTACATGAAGCATCCTTTACCTTTGTTTTTATGAATGCAATTTCTGTTGCTTTTTGCTTGCTTTCTCATGAAATAGACTGTAGATTTCTGTAACAGCAATTAGTACAACAGACAGAAAAGTTATATTTACAGCTGGGTAGTATTTATTTTTTTACCTCATAGTAATCATCCCAACATTTTGTAGCCTTATAGATCTAATAATTATAACATTTCTTAGTGATTTATACTGTGTGGTGGTAATAATAAATGCAAAGAGCTTTTTTCAGTCTTCAGCAGTTTTATTGCATGATACTAAATATACCCTAGCCTGATGTAAATTCCCCCTTGGAACTTTCCTATAGTTGAAAGGCTTGCTTCCACAGAATATTCTATAATGGCAAACATACAGAAAGCTAAGTCTGCAAAACTGCATGCAGACAGGTATGGATTTTAAGCGGAACATACTGAAAGGTAATTGAGTCTCTTTGCTACTCTACATGATTTGCAATTCTGGAACATAACTGCCAAAAATGGATTTATTTATTGCTAAATATTCAGCTAGTTTCAAAAAAAAAAAATAGTTAACAGTCAACCCAAATCATGAGTTGATTGAAATCATATAAACATTATTAAATTGAACTTATACATACATTTCCTTTAGCATTATGTTCTATATGTTCATTTGGGTTACATTTTTTAGGCTGACACTTTTCCACATCTCTCCCAGCCTTGAGTCTCCAGTTATGTAAAAATTGTGTAGATGTGGCTCGCAGGGACATGGTTTAGTGGTCGACTCAGCAATGCTATGATTGAAGTTGGAATCCCTAAACATAAAGGTCTTTTCTAACCTAAATGATTCTAGGATTCTATGAAATATAGACTCTCTTCTCACTCTTCAATTCTGAGATAACCTTAGCTGAAGAAATTCCTGTACAAGACTGCTGTAGTTCCTTGAAAAACATTGAATAGTAATGTCTGATAATGGACTGTAGTTGTATGCATGTACATTTATAAAGGCCTGATGCACAACGGTGGTCTGAGCAGAATCCAGTCATGCTAGTGGAAAGATTACTAATGGGGATGAAGCAATTATTATTGGGTTTACATGTACAAAAATATCATCTGTCCATTCTAATGCCTTCATAAAGCCAGAACATCTCTGTGTAGTTAAGGTGATTGTTTTAGTCTATAGTGAGGAAACAAAGTCAGGAAAAGGCTAGAAAGAGCAAAAGTAGTCCTGGAAAGTAGTAGCCATCTGTTTAGTCTGAATGTCGAAAATAGCTTTTTGAAATAAGTGGAATCTATTCCCTTGTAATAGCATGAACAAACCAGGACACTCAGTGTTGAAGACTTAGTGCTTAATTTGGTCACTTGCCTCTTAAAATCAGGTCTCTTGGTACTCTGCAGTCCCTACTGTCTTGAAATATGTCCCAGTTAAGAAGAAGATGGAGAAAGTAGGGCTACCACTTCTCAAAGAGGCAAAAAACACAACTTGCAATATAAAAAGCGGGCCACACCATTTGTCAGTAAGAAGATGGTGATACACTAAAGAAAGCCAATCACAGTATGGAGCTGAAGCTGCAGGAAAGCTCCACAGGAGGTGCAGGATTCTTGCTTTTGGGGAGCTGAGAGCTCTGCAGTTCTGCATTTGCAGACATCGTGTGTCTCACTAGGGTGAGACTGCTGCACTGAGAAATGGACAGTGAGTGGCTTGGGGCTAAAACCCCCTCAACATCCCTGACTTATTAGCACCAAAAGAAAAATCATGCTCCACACAATCCCCTTGCCTGTAATGAATCCAAACATCCAAGAGTGTATGCATGTATGTGTGTGTGTGTGTACATGTATGTATGTTTGTGTGGAGTTGTCTTTACATATTTTTAATTTTTTTTAAATTGCACTTTATCAGAAGATTCAGAAAATGAGAATTGCAAAGGGTTTTCCTTCCTGAACAAGTTCAGCCTGAAAGACAAAAAAAAAAAAAAATTACTATATAGTCAAATACATTCTGCTGACAATTTTACCCAAGGAAATGATCACACTTCCAAATAAAACTGATAATTATGGTATATCAGATCCAGGATCTTTACTTTGCTTTCTTCATCAAAATAACCTAGATAATTTCTCTTTCTACAATATCTTCTTTATTTCATTACACTTATTGACAGCAAGGATGGTTTCATATCCTACCACTGAAAGATAAAAGCGTGGTTTAAAAATCCCTTTCTTTTACAAAGACCATGAATTTAAGGCCCAATGTGGAATTTAATGGGAATACTTTCAGCTGTAACTTTTGTTTTAAAGGAGCAATTCAGGTAGAAATTAGATTTTATGCTGACCTTCCCTCACCCCTGAACATGACTAGAGACATGAACAGCATCCATACTTTACTTATTCACAATTTGTGTTAGATCCTTACACTTGCGCTAGGTGTTGCATAAACACCTGATGAGATCTGGTTCCTAGATAAGCTATTTAAGACAACAGGTAGAGGGTGAATAGGCTGGATCAATGTCAGTGCCAACAAACAAAAAAGGAGAAAGTAAAAATCATTAAATAACTGAGACAACCTTCAAAGAAAAAGATGGGCCAACTGTTACACAGGACTAGGGTAGGCAACATTTAAAATTCCTAGTGCAACACAGCCAATTATGTGTTTAAAGCACACATTTCACCACTCCTTAATTCATTCAAGCCTGCTCTCATTTTCCTGATCTATTTCTTTAGTTACTTCTCCGAAGAAGGCAGGTTTTTTAAGTTTTTATCTCTTGGTCACCCTACCTCCTTCCAGCAATGGGTGTGCATCTTATCAAGAAATAAGTTTGATAGGAATAGTACTAAATACACTAAATGGCATTTCTCAACTGTTTACTGAAAGCACCAACTAACGACCCTGGAAATAAAAATCCAGCAGCTATTTTATGTTCCAGTGTGGTCTGGAAGCTTGGGGGAAGGGGAATGATGATGTTACAAAAATAGCATAACTTTGCCTACCTGTTTCTTGTTGCAGTAGATGTAGTTGCAGTGGCAACTTGGTTGTGATCAATCTTGTTACCAGCCACCAGCCAACGTGTGGTGGACTGTGTGCGGTTTGAAGAGTTTTGTTCTCTTTAACACATCACCTCCCACAAAGCCTGTCTAGACCCGTGGTACTGCTATAGAGGGCAAGCTGCCCCTCTGGGATTCTGAAAGCTGAGATGTTGGCAGCACTCAGGTGTAGCTGCCAACACAAATTGTGGCGCCAGAGTTCAGTGAGAGGAGACAAGTCACTTAATTTACTTAATGCAACATTTCACATCTAGCTGTTCTGGGGCAGATGTGAATAAAGCAAGGAGATAAAAGGGATGGTCAGCTACCACCAAACTACCATTTCATTATTTTTTATTGTAACTGCCTCTAGCTCTTAGAATTGTTAATACATGTTGTCCAGAATAAGAAAGAAATGTGCTCACATCAGGTCCTCATCTTTGCAAGCAGAGAGGTTGCAGAGATGCTGTTCTGCTTATGGATAGACCTTAGGGTGCTTTGGACTTTTGTAATACTTCAGAAGTCAAAACAACTTCACAGATGCAGTTTTGAGACATGGCTTCTAATTTGACCACTGAATTGAAAATTTAAGTAATAACAAGATTACAGCTTTTATAGCATTTACTTATTTCTCAAATCCATGCAGGTGTAAAAAGTCATACTGTTGATAGATTTGTTAAATTCCATTTAACTCCTTGCTTTACATGATCATGTCAATGACAAATCAGTGTGTTGAACCATGACTAGACCATTTATATGGCATCATAATGACAGCGCCAATAGCAATACTTGTACCACTCTCAGCTAAGGGAAATACCAGCAAAGTTTTTCAGATACTTCAAAAGAGTGTGGATATCTGGAGGACAACATTTTGTACCCATGAGGGCAAAGAGAGGACCAAGCATCAAATTTAGTTTGGGAGCTTTGTGCTTTTTATTGGATTATCTAAAAGAACTTTATGCCTTATTTCTAAAAAATTCTGTGTTCAATCACTACAAGTTCAAGTGTCTGGATTCTTGAAGATTTGACATATGTTGTACAAGCAGGCATATAACTGGATATTATAACATCTGTTGCACTTTCTAGTCCAAATATTGGCTTCCTATTTTCCTTCTTGTGGTTTTATTTGTCTCAAGAAAATGTACAGTATGTGACAGAATAAATTGTCACAAGACAATCAGAGACAGTAATTTTCTTTTTCACAGATAGGCGAGTTTAAAAGGGATCACAATGGTCATTCAGCCTAATCTCATTATTGCTTTCAGACAATGATTCTTGCCTAGACCTAGATTGTTGCCCAGATTTAAAGGCTTTGTCTGCCTGAGATTTAGCCTACCCTGGGAGCTATGTTTGATACGTAGAGTGAGAATCTAGTTACTCTCACTCAAAAAAAAAAAGGGGGGGAAATGTCATTTCCAGTTTGAGGTCTGACCTTAAATTTTAGACTTTTTACTATTTTCTTTTTCTTTTTTTTTTTCTTTTTTTTTTTTTTTTTTTTTTCTTTTTTTTTTTTTTTTCCTGTTAGGTTATAAAGCCTTTTACACGATTTAATGATCTAAGAAATGCACCATAAAAAAATTCTTCCCCTATGCCATAACCCATCCATACAAAAAGTTTATTTCTGTACATCAAAACTATATGGTTCTAAGAAATTTACACTGTATACAAAACTAAGCAGAATTCTAGTAGATTAGGAAGGCAAGTTTATTTCAAAATTGACAATGTCAACAGAGTCAGTTTTCACTACCCACAATAAATAGTGTGTCTCCACCTAATGGGGTGCGAGAGCATAATGTGTGGGAAGTGTTTAGTGGGCAAACATGATTGAAATAATGAACACAAATAACAGATCAGCAAACACTGAAGTGAATATAACCATTTAGAAGTTCAACAATTTCTTCTTCAAAATAAAACACATGGGAACTATGAGTCCTGTGTGAGAAAAGGCAATTTGAATATAATAACACAGACAAATTTGAACATAACTAGCACAGTACTGTTTTCAATGATAGAGATGTTCTTCATAGGAGCAAATAAAATACTATGGAATGAGAATCCCTGGGTCACCTCCTTTGACTAAAATGACATTAAACCTCAAGCAGGAGCAGTGATAATACTGATAATGTATAATTATATATTAAAAAGTCGTGTTAAGTAGTGAGTATCTACAAGGTGGTAAGATTAGAAATTTTAAAAAGTGCAGAAAGTAATATAACAAATGATACCACATGGCCAGAACTTAACGTAAGATCACTCATTTCTTTAGGGAGTTGATTGAGTCATGTAAAAACAAGAAGAAGTGGTCTGGTTTGAATAATCTTTGTTTTAAAGCAAGAAGATATACAACTGCTCATCATTTCAGAAAAAAGATTGCATATATACATACATATATACTATCTATACACATATGTATACGTATAGATAGTATTTTATTTCTTATATTAATTTCTGTATTTTGCAATTTATGTCTTTGTGGTTTATATCATATATGCATCACAAAGGCACTTCTGTTGATATTCCTAGTCAGAGCAGACTTTGTAGAAAGTGACAGAAGTCTGCAAGTGCTGAGCTTCAGACTCCTCAAGTAATTCTGTGTTTTGTGAGACAGGTCAAAAAAGGTTTTGGCTGTGAAAATATTTTCCATTGGGGTGGCAGGAAAACACAAAAATAAAAATCCTACTGTTTAAGATGAAGAAAAGATGGTCAGTATGTCAGTATTAAGTCAGGAGTCTAGTAGAGAGAACCGTTAGTCATTAATAGTATTTATGCACTTGGGAGAGTTAACAAAATAAATCTTTCTGCAAGTTCCATGCAATAACATGAAAACTGCAGGATAAGCATTCAACTTCAGTTGAATATTGTCCACTACTGATTTAAAAGCTCACTAGCACAGACAAGGTTAAAAACAAGCAAACATGATATCAAGAGAAAATCAGTCAGAATTAAAAAACTCTTTGCAAAGGGTTGACGGGTAAAGCAGAACAAAGGACCCATTATCCTCTGTTTATTTCCTTGAGTCCTTTAGCATACATTATGCACTCCACTGAAGCTAAGGTTTCAGTTGATCAACCTGTGCTTTGTCCCAGCTTCAGGACTGGTGGATAAAACAGTAACCTTGAAGGTGCTGGTAGCTACCCAGCAGAATTTTAGCTGGGCACAGGTCTGATTCTTCTGTCAAGATTTAATCTCAGTTTGGATGATATGGGAGTAGTTGCAAACAGTTTGACTAAGGTACCACCAAGTCAATTTTTAATGAAATATTAATAAGGCTCAGTAAGAGAGGAGAATTTTTGCAATTTTTTTTTATTTTTGTTGGATTTTGACAAAGTGTTTAGGCTTAATGTTCCACTTCCACACAGACCATCTCGCAAAATTTGGGTCTGTCACTGTTTTCTCAAAGCTGTACAAGTTTCTGAGTTTTCAAATCTGTTGATCAAGATGGCTGACAGTGTGGCAAAAAGTAACAGATGCCTGGAGTCTCAGTTTGCAGAGATCATCATTAAGTCATAAGCAATTATCTACAAATAATTTCTGATAGCCTTATATAGAGATTTTATCATTGCCTAAAGCAAATTGATAGGATATATAAACTGCCAAGATTTAGTTTTTCATAAATTTTCTGATGAAAAATATTTGAAGATTAGAGAAAGTCCATTTATTTCACTCTGTTTTAAAAATTAATATTCAGTATGGTACATACATATCTTTGAGATTGTTGTGTGGTTTTCTGTAGCAGAAAACATGCTTGACACTTTACTTTAGAAACTCATAAGCAATTTATGAAATATCTAAGTATACATTTCATAAATTTAATAAATATTTCATAAATATATTAAATATATGAGATAAAAATCTTTAACCTTCTTCTAATAAACTGAATTATTTCACATGCTTTACAGAGGACTGGGCTATCAGATTTATTTTTCAAAAATAGTATTAATTAAAAAAACAAAGTGGTGATCATTATTATTCTGTCCTATTTTTAAACTTCTGAAATGAACTCCTGCTCTGTGATAAAATAATAAGTTGCATTGGTTTACCCTAATACATACTTCACATAGGCCTAGTCTTATTTATACTTGCTTATTGAAACAGGAATTACACTCAAGCTTTAAAAATAGAGAAAAAAGGAAAACATAATTATGAAGGAAAGCTTAGAATTTAAAATGGCTTATATTTTATTTCCCATGCATCTGATTTTCTTCCTCATCTACCAAATAGCCACTGATAATTTTCAGTGAAAAGGACAGAACCAGTCACTCTCAATAAACAGATCGATACATATTGAAGACAGATGAGATGTGATTTTAATTCAGTAAGACCAAATATTTTGATCATTCATCATTTCCCTCCACATCCATGTGAAAAAATAAGAATTAAGTTTTGTGGAGTGACCAACGTTTTCTGTTCTCACTTCTGATTCATACTAACCTCACCTTTAAGGAAAAGAGATTAATTTAGAGGGGGAAAGAAACTGTCTAAGAACCATTGGGAGAGGGTCACGTTGTTACCTATTATTTCAAATTTATATTTACCACTAGACTGGTAAATAAAAACCATACACAACTTGAACAAATGTGGAAAAACTGAGGGGACCTACAGAGGCAACAGGAAAGAATTCATATTAATTTGGTTCCTTCCCATCTCCCCAGCCTCTTTTTGCACCTGTAGTTATTAAGAGAAACAGAGATTTGGGATCAGAATATACTGTTTCAGAAATCACACACATCAATGACTGGGGTCCAAGCAGGTACCCAGGATCAAATCATGTCCTTTCAGCAACTTTATCAGATATTAATGGGGATTGTCAATTTTTCCAGCCCACAATGTCTATATTTCACGTAAAGTCTGAGGAAAGGGAAGAGCTGGCATAAGTATCACTGCTGCATTTAGAGGTTTTATAGACCCTGCAATGTCTCTGTGCCATTTTCCAGAACACTGTAATGAAATTATAGCTCTTGTCACCAGGGAGAGGGATATCTAGAGCCATATATAGAGCTATCAAAATACCATCTGCTTACAGGGAAAGTGTTCCTACCACTTTTATTCACTTATGAAGGGTTTTACTCCTTAAATAGAATGATTTTTTTTCTAAACCCAAATTTGTAGGAGTAAAGGAGGGAGAACCTGGCTTGCCATAAGCCATTTGTCACCCCTGAGACTACATTTACATTTTCCAGGGTATGATTAAAACCAGAAATTTGCCAGAGACATTTGAAGTTTAAATACATGTTATTGAAGTTTGGTATTTGTGGAGATTACTGGGGTGTATAACCTTTAAAGGTGGAAAAAAGCCAACATTTTCAAGTTTGGATTGTAAACACTTAGAGATTACATACTCATGTGAAAAAAAAAAAACAAACAAAAAAAACCACCTTTGTTCTATTTACATAATCAGCCATTAAATACGTTATAAAGAAACCTCTTCAAGCGGATGTTGTGCAGTCTTAAAAATTACTCCAGTGTTGCACACATTATGTTGCCTTTTATATGAAATACCTTTAGGCACAGGACTGCATTAGAAGGGCCAAGGAGCAGCACATCCACAAGGGAACTCTGGGGTATGAATAAATGGCTTTAGAAGTTAACACACTTCCATCTCTTTCCTCTTATTCCTAGGAGTATGGACAGCCATGGGAATTGGCTGACATCAAATATTGGTGCCTCCAAACCATGTCTTTTTGTATCACTTCAGAGGCCATTTCTGAGATTCCCCCTGCCTGAGAACACAAGTACATGAATCAGAGATATAGAAACACATAAATCATAGAGTCATGGAATAGTTGGTATTGGAAAGGACCTCTAAAGGTCATCCAGTCCAACTCCTGCAAGTGAGGTTTCTCAGAGCTTATTCCAACCTAATCTTGAAGGTTTCCAGGGATGGGATATCTAACATATCTCTGTTTCAGTGTCTGCCATCATTAAAATTACCTCATTACAAAAAAAAAAAAAGATCTCCTTCCTTATATCTAACTTAAATCCACCAATCTTTGACTCAAAACCATTTCCCCTTGTTCTTCCACAAAGGCCCTGCTAAACCGTTTGCCTCCATTTTCTTGCAAGTCCCCATCTTTCTTATAAAGTCTCATTGAAGTCTTCACCTCTCCAGACTGGAAAACCCCAGCTTTTATAATCTCCATGGTCCTAGTATGGACCTGTTTCAACAGGTCCGTGCTTTTTCTAGGCAATCTATTTGTCTGAGGAAAAAAATTGTCACAATCTTTATACACTTTAGAGTAATTTCCACTGGAAGTTAACTGAAAGTCTGGAAAAGATTTAGTAGTGAAGGACATATATGCAGGGGGCAATTTAAGCCACAAATTTTCTTTAATGGGTGTAAGGTTAACAGTTCCAAAGAAAGTGAGGTTTGCATACTGTAGCATCCTATTCCTACAAGGAGCTTAATTTGGTCAAGCAAACAGACATTCTCTTATATGATCAGGACAAATTAAAACCTACTGATCTGACTATCAGACAAGTTACAAGCAGGTAGATAGTCACAAAAAGTACTATTTGTCCCTTACTTTTATTGTAGAAGTTTGAGTTAACCATAGACTGAACCTGTGTTCAATATAGCAAGCTCAAATCAAGCAGACAGGTCATTGCATTGCTTAAGGCACTTCTGTGTTTCCAAACATCCAGATTAACTAAGTCAAGCTGGCAAGAACATTTACTAGATGTATTTTTCTCTTTATGTTGTGCTCAGCCCACAGCCATAGGGTCAGGGAATGCTTTCCATTTTGATTTAGGCTTTCTTGGCCTTTTATATGTAGTCTAGTTGGTTTGTTTATTTTTAACTAAATCATGAAAATAAACTTTTTTCATCACTTCTGTTCCTGTTGCTGCTTGTCTTTGACATAAATCTGGTCATAGAGGGCATCCCTTCTACCAGATATTTTTGTCAGAAAGACATGATGTCCTTGCTTACTTGTTACTGTGGACAGCCTTGCACCTCTGTCTCACGTATTGTTGAAGCAGTGTGAGAGGAAATTCACTGGAACCTAAAAATAATCTTTGGTAAATAAGATTTGTATAAATAGGATTTGTATTGTTTCTATAGAATCCTCATCTTTCCCCATTTTTAGCTATGTTTTTTCTATACAACTTTTTATTAAAAATATTCCTTTTTTTGGTCTGCTTTTCCACCTGCTGTGTTTTCAAGATGACAAATTCTCTTGAAGGATAAAAGTATACTGTAATAAGGAACCATGGGAGCAAGGCCAAGGTAATAGACTATCAAATGAAATCCATCTGAGGAGATGCTGTGCTTTTCTTTTTGAAAAGGACTGAGCTTTCTTTTTCATTTTGCAAATAGAACTAATCGTCTAAAATAGTGCATCTTCATTCCAGTGCAAAGGACTACATTAGAGCTCTCCCTAGAAGAGTAAAAGTGACTGTTTACTACATAGAAATTATGCATTTTATATATAGAAATTTAGCAGCTTTTAAAATTATTTTCTTTCTGAGAGATCTTCACCTTTCTGTGGAGATGGGGGTAGATTAAAAGAGGTGAAAATGTTCAGAAAAAATTGAGGATTTCATTGCCATGCTGTTAACCCCTGACTCTACTGAATTGCTGTACCCTGCTCATGGCAAAAACTAAGCTTGTACTAAATTATGGGCAGATAGTAAAAGGGAAGATTGTCTCAGTGCAGGCTGCCAGACCAAAACAAGCAAGTAGTTTGTGTGTGCACATCTGTCTATGTTTGTATGGCCTCAATATAGTACTGACTCAAAGGGCAAAGTACTGATCCTTATGGTATACGTCAGGAACTGGTTTTATAACATGTAGAGGGAGAGCACTTTAGGCATCCTCTTGTTTAAAGATTTGAATAAGTAGGCTTTTCGTTTTCATAAGATGAATTGATATCCTACATAAAGGAGATGTAAATTCAGATATATTGTATTACTGATTAGTTTGTATTTCAGAATATTAATGTGGACTATAGCAAACACACTGGGTTGTCTCAGTTAGATACACACTGTGAATATGAATGGCATTTGCCCCAGGATTCAGGCAGGACTTGAAGCTGAACAGCAGAAGAGTTAATTTATGGCACACAGTAGGACTGCAACGCCTGGAATTCTCCATCAAGAGAAGAATCGTTGGAATAATTTTACTTAAGGAAACTGGGCATGCAACATGATCCTAGGGAGCTATGCAATTAATGTTCTGTCTGCCACATTAAAGATTTACCACTGAGATGGTCCATTTGCATACAACATACCCCCAGTGCCAGGAAAAGCTTCACTTGCTTTCACCACCCAGTACGGCACCAGACAGCAATAGTGAGATGCTGTTTTGATTCAGTTACTGCTCAGCTGTATATCAAACATGTTAGAGAAACAGGCCTTGACTTCAACATGTTTGGTTTGGATCAGTGAATTGAGCACTTGCTGAGCTCTGGAATACAAATGATCAACCTATCTGTCTGAGCACTTTCCCTGTTGGTGCCATCCTCTTACTGCCTATGGCTAATGCAGTAATATGTATGCAGTGCACAGCATCCTATGTGACTGCCACTTGACAAAATGTGCCAGATCATCATTGTCTCCAGACGAGACAGATTTATTATAATTCAATATGTTCCTCGTGAGCACTTTTTTCTGTCTTATGTTACAGTCTGCATAGCATTCAGAATAATAACTACATGCTCTTATGACATTGCCGCACTGAATTCTTGTAGCTGAAAAAAACCCTTCCTCGGCTCTGACAGAAATTCACCCACAGCAATATCTTCCTGTTTCTGAAAATTAATGTGGGATTTCCCTGCTCCATCCCAAAATAATAAGTTCATGAATTAAAGTTAAGTAGAGTGATTTTCAATTTTTTTAATAAAATGTGTTCAGTATTCAAAAACTGGAAAGCCAGCTTTGCTGCGTCGCATTGCAGATAAAAGTCCATTGTACAAGGGAGTGAAATTATGAGATTCTAGTTGCAGTTTTGTGTGATCTCAAAGACAAATAAGGCATAGCAAGAATCAAGAAAGGCTGGGCAGGACTAACAGCTGTTCTTGTTAAATTAAAGCTACTCTATATGTTGGGACTGTCACCTGATAATAAAAACAGAAGTGTTTACAAGTGGTCCACATAGACTACTCAAAAATGCACAGGTTTCACACTTTCTAAGAGAATGGTGATCTTTTAGAGTGAATCAGTCATTTCCGTTGACTTTAGATGCCAGGATGACCTTTACAAAGTGGTATAGATAATAACATTGAATATGCAATACACCAAACATGAATATTGGCACAATTTGGCTCATGAATATTTACCATCAAGACTGCTGCTGACAGCATCTCAACAGCTCTAATCTGCAGGCTGGCAGTCAGCCAGGTTTCCCACTTTTCCCAGACATAAGGAGGAATTTCAGCCCTACTGGCCAGGAGGCAGAAAAGGATCTGGCATCCCAATTCGATTTGCACTCCATCTGTTAAAAAATAATAAATCTCTTGTTAGAGGTAATGATGAAAGTAGATTGTCTAGTATGCACCACACCCAGGATCCCCCTGCAAAGCCTGTTAATGCCAGAGCAAGCATTGCAGCATCAAGCAAAAATGTACTTTGCATCCCTTTGAAATTGCCCTAAGGCATCAACTGTACGTTGAACAGATCATTGAGATTTTTTGGGGGTGTAGGTGATCAAACCTTTTTGTGAATATCAGGACCAGACATTTCTGTCATATGTTCCTGACTGTATATGACACTTGGTTTTTGTGCTTCCCCGAGAGCTGTTTCCTGTATCCACTACAGTCATTACCCCCTTTTCTCCCTGACCATGGTTCCCAGCCTGGAACTGATGGCAGTGATCCAGACAACTTGCAGTTGGGTCACTCACCTTAGACCTTGGACGACCAGCCCTGGGCAGCCTCCTCACTGTCTCACAGCTCCTGCTCTTACCCACTTTCTTCTCTCCTTTACCCTTGGTGCTGCTAAATAAGCCAGTTACTTTTCCCACTCCAATGAATGTAAAGGACAATAAAGACAGTGATTAGTTAATAGACTATTTAGTAATTATTAGTAATATTCAAATTCCTTGTCTCCCTCTGAAGATTTTTGTGGGTTTTTTGTTTTTTAAGCACGCCATCTTCCATTTCCCTACACTGTTCTCACTGTGTTAACCTTCCTTCACGTGTCATTTTATTTCTGTTATTGTTGCTCTCCAATCTGTAGCCCAGATCTGGAGGTGTCAGCTGAAACCACCCTTATTTAGTGGCAGAATTATCTGCTGGATGAGGTGTAACTGGATGCTGGATGTTTTAGTGATGCTTCCCATCAAGGTATTTGCCTCTTTGAGAAAACACCTCATTAACTAGCACCTGTGAGCTCAGGTCTCAAGGCTCAGTTCAGTTTTTACAGCACAGATCATTAGCTGGTTATTGCCCATTTTGTATCTGTGCACTTTGTTTATGCTACAAAAGAATCGTTCTGTATTGCTTTTTATTGAATATCATCTTATATATTACAAATCCTTTACCAAATTTCACAAAATTTTGAAATCCTAACTTATATCATTCTCCTCCTCCCTGCTCTGTTAATTTTAACCAGCATTGTATTGGCATTTTAAAGGATATTTCCTATTATGCCATTCATATAACAGTCATGATTAAGTAAATTTCAACAGGTAATAGATCCATCAAAGTCCTCATTTCATTTCTCCTCCCATATTAGGCAAAAAGTTAAGGATAGCTGCACATGTTTTCAAACAGCTGTTTATCTACTCTACACTAATTGCACCCAACAATGTCTTCCTATTTTACATCTGCAGGATCAGGTCAGTAGCCCTACTGAAACCAAAATAAACCTTGTCTCTCGTTTTCCTCTACCTGCTAGACTAATTACTCAGCCAGGTAGTAAATGAGACTGCTTGACTGACCAATTTTGCATTTTTATAACCACATGACTCTTTAGATGTACACAGACAGATCATACTTTTTGTTTTGGCACTTTTCTGTTTGGTGTAGATTTCTGTCTTAAAGGCCAGTCTTGTCCTCTTCTTGGGAAGAGTTGATTTTTTACTCTTCTCTACCCTTCAGCCATTTGTTCTCTAAAAGTTATCAGTCATCACTAAGGCAAAAAATACACCATCTTGTTTCACTGATGCTTACAGGGGAATGTCATTAGCTTAGCCATATTTCACATTTAAATATTCTTTAATTTAGTGATTTTACTTGTATTCTCTTTGCTTTTCAAATTTATATTAAGTCTCTATAGTCACAATCGATAATTTCAGTGATTTGAGAAACTGAATATTTTACTTTTCCCTGTCACTCATGTTTTTCTTAAATGTATAATAATAGACCTTAATTGTTGAAGTCCCTCTGCAGTAACCTACAAACAGCATCAAAGGCTGAGTTAATGGTTAAAAGTATCTCTACTGACATACCTTCATTCAGTTCAGAATATCAGAAATTACATTAAGTTTTCTGGTGCTCTGTGAGATAGTTATTTCCAAGGCAAGCATGAATTTTAAAACTTAATGTTTTAAAACTTAATGTTTTAAAACCTGTCTTGAAAACAGTAGATTTACTCAAGGAAGAAAAAAAAAGGCATAAATACAGGGCAGCATGCAATCACTGATTCCTAAAGTACAGCTATACCACTTTGAAATCATCGGATGCAACCACTGGATGCAAACATGCCAGCTACTTTCCCTTTTCTGCAGCAGTATCACATTCAGCATAATTAGTAAATCCTGCTGGGCAGCAAGATCTGGTTTAAGCTGCCATTGATCTTGCAGTCAGCCTTTCCTCAACAGCCACTCCTATTCCTCATGAATCTTCTTGTTTCTAGTCCTGGTTCCAGTAGCTGGACCTTTCCTTGCCTACCCTCAAAGCCTCCCCTACTAGCTGTGCATCTCTGGTCCCTGCCCCAATAGCTGGAACTTGGATTTTAAGTTTGTTTTTGGGTCTTTTTATTCTCCTGAGACAACTACAAGTGAGCAAACTGAATATTTAGCATTTTTCTTTACAGCTTTTTATAGCAAAGGCAAAGAAAAAAAAAACTTGAAGCCTTTATGAATTGTAAAGATTTTTTTCTTTTTATGGCAAGTCCTTATGGCCTCCTTCCTAAATCCGTACCGAATAATCACTTAAATGAGCATGTAATGAAAACAGTGATCACAATGGCCTTACATTACATATATTTGCTTTTGCCCTAATCTGCCTACAACACCTACAAAAATTGTTAAGATTTAAAATGCTTGAATCTCTCAGTAGACAATATAAAAAACACAAAATCTTTTAGCAGAAATGTCAAAAGAAAATAAGTTAGGTTGGATGTGCAATAGTTTAATAATGACTCATTTCTAATTTTTTTCCCCTGAGAGTCACCAGATTCTATTGAAACACAAATGAGTCTCTGAAGTAAATCTCTGAGGTCAGATATGGCCATATATTACATAACACGAGCACTAATAAATTTAAGGGACACACAATGTCATAAAGCTTGATAGCTAAGTCACATATAGAGCTCAAAGAACTATACCACCAGTTCCTGTGTGAGCCACTGGCACATGTCATATTTCCTACTTTTTTGTAATTTGCTTGTGCTAATATATTGCTCCTCCAGGGCTTATGTGGTTTTGATATTTTTCTTGGTGCTTAAACAGGCCAGAACCCAGGAGTGTCACAGTCTGGCTCACTGCGACTCCAGGTCTGGTCTGGCCAGGGAGCATGGCGAGATAGAGGGGTGGGAACAATGGAGTTGCCCAAAAAATAAAGAACTTTAATAGCACAAATAACAAACTGTGGAAACTGCATGATCTGAGGGGCAGCATCCAAAGACTTGGGCCGTGGCAAACTTAACAATATATGGGGGTATATGAGGGCAGGGGTCCAATCCCAAACGCAGAACAGGAACTTGACCTTATATGTAAAAGGTCCCGAACCAACTGAGAACCAGAACCAGAAACATGGCCTATAATGGAATGATTCTGTTAGCATATTGATTCCCATAACTCACCATAACCTAACCAGATACCTCCTTTTCAGTATCCCACTTCCCACAGTCTCAGGTTGAAGTCTCCTGCATAAACCACTGGGGCTTCATCCCAGCTAGTTTGCTTCCCACACAGGAGGTTCTTCCAACCTACACACACACTTGCACTCAGCAATGCCAGGGCCCACTGCAGGCCCTCGGAGTGCCCCCTCAAACAGGTGGAGATGCTGTGTCAGCTCCAGTGAATTTCTCACCACCCCACCCCACCACATGCAGACTGCTCCATGTGCTGC
Organism: Hylia prasina; assembly: GCA_013397195.1. Classification (NCBI taxonomy): domain Eukaryota; kingdom Metazoa; phylum Chordata; class Aves; order Passeriformes; family Sylviidae; genus Hylia; species Hylia prasina. The sequence continues at coordinate 43,113 of VYXD01014098.1, read as the reverse complement.
ACTCAGTTCTCTGCTCTATCAACAAGACCGCTCAAGATTAGAGAAGGATCATACCTGAAATATTCAGTAAGAACACATTATGTATTACTGTAAGGATTCTTCTGGCAAATATCCATACAGAGCATTATTTGTCATCATCTCATTTCTTTGTACAAGTGTCTGTTCTGAGAAGGCACTTGCTGGTCTTCTTTGCTCTCAGTTACTGAAGATGTGACTACTGGCAGCAAGATCAGCACTTTACCTTGTCTTTGGTAACAGTTGCAGCCCAGACTATAGTCTAAACATTTTTTATTGCAAAGTCCACTTTTTATTGTAAAATCCACCTCTTATTGTAAAATCCTTTGTTATTTTCATAATAAAAATACAAATGGGCTATTTCTCTTAGCCTCTGTCACAACCCTCACCCTCCTCTTTCTTCTTCAACTCAGTGAATATTTTTGCATTAATTTTTTAAAATTTTCCTATGTTTTTATTAATTAAGATGAAATGGTATTCTCCTATTTCGTCTTACAAAGCAGAAAATAGATTTCATTTTTATAGGGAGAGAAATTCGTGCCCATCTAATAGAACAATGGCCTTGAAAAAGTAAACAGGATTTCTATCCCCTAGGAAGTGACAGTATTTCAAGATTATTTGTTAAAACAAATTCAAGGGAGAAAAAAATTATTTAATTTTTAAATTGATACATGTCAAAGTTTTCTTACTTTAACATAAACATCCAGAGCACTGTTCTGATAAGAAAGAAGAAAACCAACTGAATGACAATTGACATTCTTAAAGATAGAGTAAATTAAAGAGTGAGGAAATTTCTCTTGCTTGGCCTTGAATCCTCATTTCAAGAAAGCTGTACAATCAGCTGGAGAGAGTTCAGAGAAAAGGCACTCATGCAGAAGGGGTCAAGCAGTGAAAAACAAGGTCTCTAAGGGAGGATTTCAGGAGTTATCAGAAAAGAAAAGGTTGAAAGTGATTACTCTGTAGAGATATTTTACATTCAAGGAAAAAATAAAAGCCTGTGACAAAAGCCTGTGACTTTTCAGCCTTGCTGACAAAAGGCATAAGGAAATAAATGAAAGGAAGATCTGGATAAATTCAACCTTGAAAATCTTACCCATAAAGACAGATATTGTATTATAGAGGCAATTAAAGAAAATGCATCTCCAGGTTTGGAAAACTTGAGCAGAGAAGGTGATTTTAACAAAAGAAAAAGGTTCTAACCCAGTTTCTAATATCAATTTTTGTACTGTGTTTGCACTACTCTTGATTGTCTCTACCTCCACTCCCTTCAAGAAAATACAATTTATAACTGAACTGAGATAAACATAGTAAGGATTATGTCAAATAGGAAAACTCATGAACACTGACGTTTTCCTCCAGCATCAGAAATTCAATCTATGAAACAAAAAATCACTGCAGCACCCTTGCATTTTAGCAGCTTACCAAATGTGCTCTTGTGACTTAGCCAATATTCTCACACAGAACAGACTCCTAAGACCTTTCCAGAGAGCAAGGACTGTTCAGTTCCTCATATCTTAGGCCCTCAAGCCCTAAAGCAGTGTGCTGCCAAGATGGGACCTGATAAGAGAAAATAAATAAACTTCACCTCTTCTCTTCATCCTTTCCCAAAAAGCAATCATTCTCATGAAGGCTCCTAAAAGAGGATAAAGAAAGGGAAGGTATATTTCCAACCTTTTACTCTCAGCTGGGTTGTTTTTTTCTGAAGAATTGCAAATATTTCCTAGGAGATGGAAATTCCAGTTTCCACTTGGTTTAGTATAAACACATACAATGATGTAAGTAATAAAATAATTTTCTCTGTGAGCAATTGTTTAAAATATACCATGAAAGTTTTATTCCCAGCTTTTAGTCGTTTGACAAGATTGACAAGACCTTCATCCTAACTGAACACTACCTATGTCTACAAGTCCAAAGTGACTCTGAAAGGAGTACAGATAAAAATATTTAACTAAAAGACACCATAATTATCTACTAGCTAGAAACTTTCTGATGAGTGAATGCAGAGCTGACCTTTGGCAAATGGCCTGGACATCAGAACCAGTTAAGACATGGAGCATATCCAACGCAAGTGGCTCAAACGCTCAAAACTATCTGGAATAGCATTTCCCTCAGAACTAAAGGATCAGATTAAAGAGAAGAGCATTACAAATCATTTTGAAAAACAGGTGGAGTCAACTTGAAAAGAAGCATCAAAGTGTGAACACCTGTAATTAGGGATAGAGACCTTTTACCAGAGCCAGCAGCAGTCAAAACTTGGATTGACACTGGGGCAAACTGCCTCCAGCATCCCAGCCTAAGCCTGGATCAGGCAGAGCTGCTTCTCTATTGGATGCTATTCACTGTTTACTGGCTAATTATATGTCATTAGTAGATAATAACCCACCTTGATACTGTTTTAATTTAAACTACATTATTTCAATAGGTCTTCCTTGCAATGAGACCTAATAAAAATCAAGAAATATTTCTAGTCTTCCTATTCACTGAAGCTCTCCACAACCTCTGTTTTCATGTAGCCCCACACTTAGAGGGATTCCCTTAACTCCATTTCTTAACAAGTGCAACACCTGCTGCACTTATCCCTTTTTTCAGTTGGAATATAGAAGTTCAGGTGCTAGACCTTGGAAATGCAGACAAGGGGTTTTTTTAATAATATCCTCCTTTGGGTAACAGAAATCAAGAAAAATGATGGTATATTTGGAAAAATAACTCTCTAAATCAAGGAACAAAACACTTTGGTTAGTCTGGCATCTATTCATCCCTGATACACCTATACTTTAATTCCAGGCTATTTTGGGCTTTTATTTGTCCATCCAGAATGTGATTCACTGTATCATGTTAGGCTGTTAGAGAAAATGTTTATTTCTCAGATCCACAGTACCTTAATTGAAAGAGCTTCTTTGGACTACAGAAAAGCTGTACTAAAACTTGGGACTATGCAACATACCATCCTAGCCATTTCCTTTAATATCAGTAAATCATCTAGTTTGCTGTATGCATCTCTGTGGGGATGTGCTCATATACTGCCTCAACTTTCAACAAATTCCATTCCAGCACAAGTAAGGGAAGAAACAGTTGCATTTAGAGACAACTTTAAGACATTCTGACATTTTGTGGATCAGCTATCTACTACTAAGATATTATCTGATGAGTCAGGATGACCTGACCACCAGCTAAGAAGCAGGAGAGAATAATGTCATGAGAGAGAATATATTTATTTTTATCTTCCAAAAGTTCTGGCATTACACTTACAGATCCTCCACAAATTCAGTGGGGATCTTTTTTCTAAACAAGCTGCCACCTGAGTTAAGTTTTTGTCTAAACTAGGTCTCCTCCCAGCTTAAATTGTGCCTCCATATATTTAAGGAAGAAATCTTTAGCTGTACATTAATCTCATCCCTTTTCTCACTTCTTAACCAAGTGCTTCCTACATTTGAAGCACAACACTGACCATTTGTCAGCCCAATGAGCCAAGAACAGCTGCTTAGCATGCCAAAATATAAAATGAAATACATATTTCATTCATTCTGGTATATTTCATATATATATAATATATATGAAATATACCAGGCACAAAGGCTTTCAGAGTAAAAAAGATGATCCTACCACACCCTGCCAGTTCGACGTCCTTTTCTCCACTGCAGCCTTGAGCTGTATTCCCTCCTTTCTGATCCAGCCAGGAGGAATGTCTCATAGCATAAACCATGGCAGTATACAGTGTGATGACCACAAAATATATGTCAAGTCCTCACTCATTTTAGAGCAGTATCTTCCTCATGCTTAGCCGGTCACCTTGTCACAGTAACTACTACATTGGTATGACAGATTGTCTAAGAGTACTTATAAATTTAGAACAGTACTCTTAGTGGGGGAAGAATTTCAGGCATTTCTATTTTGTTAGGTATTCATTTAATTTATTTGTTGTGGGCTACTGATACACAAAATTATTTTTTTGTGATTCCTTTTCTCAGACACCAGCTAGAAAGGGATGGAGAATATTGTGAGTCTGTTACAGAACTTAAAGTCATGGCAAATACTTGTTGAACTGAGCAAATGTGAAAGAGGGCTGCAAGAGCTGAAACCACAGCAGTGCTCCAGATAAAACAGCCACTGAACTTTTGGCAGCACTGACTTCTTTGTCCTGTCATCCAACAGTATTCAATTCAGAGAGTCTGAGGTCCTTGAGACATAACAACTTCTAGTGGAAACAAGTATTATTATGAGACTTTACTGTGTATCTACTGTGTAATAAAAGTATTAACCTTTCACCTAGTAAATTGGAATTCTATTTAATCATGTATTTTATACAGTATGTATGCCCTCTAATGGTAAATAAGAATAATTCCTATTGTTTCAAATGGAGCAGTATTTAGCTACTTCTTGACAGCAAATTCTATCACTTTTTCACCCTTTTCTTCTCCCATCTAGTTACAATGTGATTGAAGAATTCTGAGAGACTTATTCTTGCAACTGGTAAGGTTTTGTTCCTAATGCAAGACTTGCTGTTGAAAAAGATCCGAGTTGAACAGAAGCAGTGCTGTATTGCAGTGGAACAGGCTGTGACCTGAGGGATTGTAAACTGAAGGAATCCTTCTAGTAATACTCAGTGTCAGACTGCACCGGAATAAACCAGCATAGTCTGGGAAATTCATCATCTCAGCACCAACTGAAATCAAAATACATCTGAGGAACTGGAAGTTCAGAATCACAATATTCTTCTCTTTGTGTAAATTACAAAAAGATTGCTCCATTGCACTTAATTTCAAGTCTAAATTAAGTTTCAAAGGTAAAGCACTGAGGTCAAGCTGGCTATATTTCAACTACAAAAATTTTTGTTGTTGTTCTGCTGGTGTTATTACCTTAAAACTGAAAATTTCTGGTTTTATTATATCAGTTTATCATGCCTTTGTAAATTTTTGGATATTATTTCTGAAAAGGAATCTTGCCAGCATATGATATGATATGATATGATATCATGGTATTAAGAACCCAGTTTTTCCTCTTATTTTCCCTAGTATGAAATTAGAATTATACTGTATGGGATTCGAGTCCAGCCTCAAAGTTCCAAATGCCTATCATAATGATAGGGTTATGCATTAAAATATCAACTTAATGACAAATATTCAAATAAATAAATCTAGTATTTTAGTGGTTAGTATAATGTAAAAGCAGACTGTGAATAGTTTGTGGACCAGATTTTATTCTGAATTTAGCCACAGAAGGGATGATTCTCAAATAATGCAACCAAACCTGAATTCATCATCTCCTGTATAAATCCCTCACTTTACACTTTTTTTAAAAATATTATTCCTCACTTACAAAGATAAACACTGCAAATATTCCACCTTTTTGCAACTGTAAAGTTTTAGGAATTATCTATATTATTCAACTGTCTTAAAAGTAGATTTTTAACATTTTAGCGTAGCAGAAGAACCAATAAATATTTTCAGATGATTTCACCTGGCGTTACAGTCCACTGTTATCTAAGTCCTTTTTTTTAACATTTTCATCTTTAAGAACAGTTTTCCTCTTTGGGAGCTGTGTTTGTCACTTCATGATGCCCCCTCTATAACAAACTTCCTACAGGACAGAGAAGAGACATGGTAACCTTCTTCTTCTGTGCAATCTGCTGTCCAAATAATGAGTTTTCAACACACACACACACACACACACACACACACACACAAAAAAAAAAAAAAAAAAAATTGACATAGATTGAAATACAGACACAATAAAAACTTCAAACATTAAAAATAATGAAGCAGTGGAACAGCCTTAGAAGGTGATGGAAATCTCCAGCATAGGAAGACTACAGAGACAGGCTAGACAAACACCCAGAAAAAGTAATATCAGTGGGATTAAAAAGCTTTTTGAGATAATTCTGTCCTTACAATATTCCTTTTACTGTTCTTTCCTTTCTCTAGAGTAAATTCTTTCCGTATCTTTGTATCCATTTTTAGTACACTGTAAAGAAATTGGAAACAAAGGGTGGATGGAAGAATAAAATAGATGGAGCATTGTATGCATATTGCTGGATTTCAGACAATAGACTCTAAACTCGAGGATCTCAGTTAACTCCTGCCTCACAAGATTAAGTAATTTAATTTAACAATGCTTCAAACTTCAGTCCCTAAAGTGATATTATAATCATTTATTTTTCCCTTTTCAAGGAAATTACATGTTTATATTGATATTTGGAATAAAAAATTATATTGTATCAACTGGGAATATTTATATTGTTTCACTAACAATGTCATACTATTAGGCATGACAACTAAATACCATAGTTGCTATGTTTTATTGCTATAATCAGATAATTTACAGTTCTGTAAATATGAAATAAATAGTGAGAACCACAGAATTATTTAACTCATAAACATAAAACATTTGTGTAGAATATTTCAGTACCAAGTTCTGGTAAGAATACTGAAACATTATAGATAATCTGCAGGTCTAATTTTTTAGACAAGATAATTTGTATTTTTCCATCATTTATGAAAGGTGTGAAAAGACCTCTGACCCAAAGGCAAACAAATCTGAAAGCCATAAACATATTTTCCATCACTTGAAAACAGAAATATCATTACTGTCAATAAAACTACAGCTGCAGTGAGTGTCTGCCACAGATTTCCTCTCAACTGAAAAAAGCCAGTTCAGGTTGTGAGCTTACAGCATTAGCCTTTCCTGCCAGGGAGACCTGAGCTCTTGACATCACAGTTGAGTGCTCACTCTCAGCCCTAGCTCCTTTGATCTGTTGGATTCTGCAGAAGTGAATTTCTGAAAGATTTGGGAAAATCACTTATTTCAATGAACCCTTTAAACAAGTATGAAATCCACAATTTGCATGTGGGAGAGAGCGTACATATAAAGTGCACTTTCCACGGGTATGTTATTTCTTAAAGAAAGGACAAACAGTTTTCAAACAGTAATATTTTCTTTCCAGTTAAAATTGTTCAACTAACAGTTGTTCACGGAATCTGAGCCAAAATACATTGAAATGGATTTTGGCTGGCCACAGCCAGTCAACTTAGTATTCATCAGGATTTTATTAATTTCTATTTTCCTGAAAATTTAGATTCTTTTTCTCTCTTTTTCTGTTCTAAGAAGCTCCAGTGCCCTTTCAGCAGCTGCTTCTGGAACAAAACCTGCCTTTGACGTAATAGCTCTTGTAAGAAGTTAGAGCCAGATTCGATCTCTGACAGCTGCAAATATAGATGAAACAGATTGGTTTCAGGAGGATAAGTTATGGTTTATAGAAGTAAAAGAATAAAGTTCATGAACTTTGAAAAACATTATTCATGTAATGTCCCTCTATATAGCTTAAACTCCTATAGATGAAAGAATAGAAGATACTGAAATTTTAGAGACAACATTGTTTCGGTAATGTCGGTGTTTTACCATGTCCACCTTAGCAAAGGGTATTAAGCCACACTGCTTACTATTTTTGAGTTTTACTATATTTTACATTACATTTCTGAGACCATCCTACATATGTGTTGACTATGCCTTAGTTATGCCTTAAAAAAACAAATAGTAACAAAAAAATTAGATCCATTGGAAGAGAAAACACATCTTTGCTAAGCTGATGTGTGTTCCAGGAAAGATCAGCCGACATGAGGCAAAATAACAAAGAAAACCATATTTGTTTTAAGAGATGTCATTCCTCATGGAACTACAGTTAGGGATTATTTCTCATTTAGTTTGACAACATAAAGAAGACAGCTGATATTCCAGGGTCTTTAAAGCCCATCATGGCCCTTAATAAGACCTAGATAAAATCAAAACAGGTAGTAGCAAATTTGTATGGGCACCTAGCATCTGTCATTAGAGAACAAAGGACCAACATGGAAATATAACAATTAATCTTTACACCCAAAAGTACATTAAAATGAAAGTGAGGAGCAGTGTTATTTTTGTGCTCAGGTCCATACCCTACCAGCAGCAAAACCATTGATGACTGCACCAGCCAAGTCTGAATACCATTCATATGTATATTCTCCATGCAAAAGATAATTAAAGTATAAAAATTCATATTTAATGCATGTGCTGATTATAAAGAATTGTTATGTTGGGTTTTTTCCCCCAAGATGTTCCCCTAGAGCGGTTCTACATTTAAGAAAGAATGGAAAATACTCTCTTCTTAGTCCGTGGGCGAGCATTAATTCACTTTTATCTGTCTTCATAAGAGTCTACATAAGATTATATAAGAATAGCCATACCATAACAAGTCAAGCACTCAGCCTGCTATCTCACGTTCAAAAATAATTAGTAATGGATGCTTAAAGAGGAGTATAAGAAATAGACAGGCATTCAGTGATATATTTCAGGCTACAATCTCCTAGGTAATTCCATTCTGCTCTTTAGGAGGCTCCTACACCAAATTTAATACTCTTCTGTTCAACTACCTTTGATGGATTTTTTTTCTCCACTCATTTATCATATTATTTTTTGCATCCATCTAAACTTTTGGCATCTTTAGTTTAGAGTCACAAAGAGGTTCACCATTTAACCAAGAGCTATATTTATGGCATAGGTCACAGACTCCAGAGTTGGGCATATAGCCCCCACAGTTCACATAATGCATCTATAAAATTATTTTATGAGGATCCTCAGCTGCAACAGTAAGCTGGAGAGATAGAATTAATAGTAGGAGGGAAAGGAAAAAGAAAAAGGAAGACATTAAATTATTCTGGAAAATAAATAAAAAGACAGACAATAAAACTTGATATGATGCAATTGAAGGAAGAAAAGATGTGTCACAAACTTGATATGATGCAATTGAAAGGAAGAAAAGATGTGTCACAAGCAGATGACTAGAACATGTTTACAACCCATGGGAAATTAATACAATCCTTATAGTCTGGGGTTTGTTCTATAGAGAGAATAATGTATATGTTTTCATGTCCACAGATAGGATGGCTATTTTGCTCTCTGAATTAAAAACAAGTGTAAATTTTCAGACCTCTAAAAATCCATAGTTACAAAACATGATTCATGTCAAATAGGATTCAAAAGGATAGACAAAACAGTCTCTGAAGAGGAATGTGAGTATTTTGACTTCAGCTTAATTCTTTTACAGCTTCTTACAGTATTTTTTGACTGCTATTGCATAGATTCAACACAGTGAGCACATAGCATCAATAAGTATTTGTGCACTTTTTAATGGACACGGCATTTAAATGTAGTCTCCTCTTCTGCCAGGGAGCTACAAAAATAAATTTTATTTGGATAATACAGTAGAAAAATGTGAAAGATCAGAAAAAGAATGAAAGCAAATATCAAGGTGCTAGAGCCATGATTTCCACATGAGGAAATTTTACTGGTACCGATTGTCCCTGGACACAGTTGCCAACACTGCAATTTTGTTAGAGTACACTTGGCTGCCTTTGTGCCTTTGTCAAGCCAGCACATTTCACAGCTATAAATATGAGGGCACCCCAGCATAACTCAGCATTGTTGTCTTTCTTTCTTGTATATTTTGCATCTCCACTGCAATGTCAGATTAAATGTCCTTTTTTTGGCAGGTATTCAATCACTGGGTTTGCTCAGGGAAACCCAGGATATCTTTCACTGCCTTTGGGGATGGGGAGAGGAATAAAAAGTTAGCTGAGTTTTTCTACTGAGCCACATTTGTGTGGTCACACAAATGTGGCTCAGTAGAAGCACTGAAAACAGATTTGATGGCCAGTCACCGACATGTCAGTGCAGCTAGTCCAGCCCTGTAGCTTAATGTTCAGGTTTTCCAGCATTAAAGGTTCTGTTCCTACAGCAGAACTGGTTCTTTGTCATGGGAAAAACAGCTTAACTTGCATGGTTTAAATGGAATCAGGATGGAAGCAGTTTATTGACTTACTAATGATGTAATTAACCAATGGGAGACCTCTCCATTCAGGGTAAGAATCAGCAATGGCAAAGGCACTCCCTGGATTACATAGCATGGGCAGTGCCTGCCCACCTTGTCTGCCCCACTTGCTTCTGGGGTCTCTCCTTTGTTAGAGACCTTCATGTTTCTCCTCTACTGCTTTGCAAGCTAACTCTTTTCCTGAGAGTTTTATTATTAGTGCCTTGGTTATTGTTTAGATAATGGTCAGCTTAAGCCAAGCTGATACTCTTTCATTGCCTTTTGGCATCGTCAGTTTTGGGACAAAGCTCTTTTCAGAACAAAAAATTTGGAGTGCTCCTCACAAACACCTAATGTTTGCATTCACTCTTCCTACCCAAGCCATATTACTTTTCTAAAATGCACCATTGTAATCAACTCAGATTGATTGATTTGATCAGACTTGCCCTTCCATGGGCCAAGTTTAAAAGAAAGTAGCATAAAGCCCTGTTTTCAGCATGTTTTCGTGGATATAAGCATGGATATTGAGCATGGATATTCTCAAAATGTTTTCAGAAAGCAAATATTGTGAGAAAAACTGTACAAGCTCAAGAAAAATCATGACGTATTCAATTACTGTTCCCTCGTAAGGATGGATAAAGCTTAACATTTTTGAGTAATTTTTGGCAGTGCAGCCTGAATTTCAATTAGGCCATTGAACAGATGCAAAGCTTTGGCTTTGTGGTTGGGCAACAACATGGGACTCAACATTTTGAATATTACACAGTTATCTTCCTCGCACAGCATCTGGCAAGTCCAATCATCTGTGTTACTAAGTAAAAAAGGAAATAAAGTCATGAATTTAGATTCCTTCAGACAGATTTCAATTCAGTGAAACAATGACAGTTTAATATTGGAGCTTTTTATCCACAGGTTTTACTCCTTTATTTTAACTATTTCTTTGAGAAACTGATTAGATTTCAGCAAGCATAACTTGAGTTGGTATAAAACTATTTCTGAATTGAAAAATTAATATAATTCTATTGACCTATTGACTATTAAATTAAATTAATCATCTGTTAGAAGAGTAATAGTTTTAGGTATAAGAGGTTGTGGGGGAAAAAAAATAACAGCTACTATACTGGCAAAAGAAATAAGACATGAAATTTTTTGGAAGTAAGAAAATTTTTGTCCCTGCAAGATTTATGAATTTATAATTGAAAAACTTAAACTGTTGTACTGTTTTGCTTACTATATCAGTATGCAAAATTTTCCCTGAGAAACAACAGAATCAATTTCATTCTGATTGAGAAATGCTTGACATATCTTGAACTGTCATTTCCATACAAGATATCTTAGGACAAAGGATGTACAGCCAGATTGTAAACTTCAGTTCTGAATACCACTTCATGCCTCTCAGTGCCTGACTTCCACGCACTTAACAATTTAGAAGTCACACATTATTTTAGGCACAAAACTGCACAGAGGATTAAGCAGTACTTGGGGGGAAGCAACTGTCAAACACTCTCAGAAATGGGAAAGGCTAAAGGAAGATATATTCATAGAAAAATGCAGATGGAAGTGAACACATGACACCAATTGAGGACCTAGAAGGAATCCAAAGATTTAGACTGGCAAGGGTCAGGATTTAAAGAAAAAAAGGACCAGGCTATGCTGGACCATAAGCATTGCAACCTTTAATGAAGCATACTTAAGTACTTTTGCGGCTGTAGCTGTCATATTCCTTTTTACTACAGACTTCCCTAGTGATCAAATCAGCACCATCATCAAGAAAAATATGCACCTGAGATCATTGCAAATGGTTACAAACCACTTGCCTGACACTGCTCCATCTCAGCCTGTCCTTGAAATATGGCCATTTTTTTAAATTGAAGCATTCTGTCAGAATTGGAGTATTGTATGAAATGCTGATTTCTCACACACAAGGTGAGAAGTATTTTGTCCTTTCTCTCTTCTTCCAGATTTCTGCAATATAACAGACTATTATAGCAGTGACGCTGCATGGAAAATCAACTTCCCAACTAAACAATCTTACAAGCTCCTACCACTGCCTGGAGGTGTCTTGCACTGAGATCACAGTATGGTGCTCAAAGAGATTCAAAATCCTTTGATTTGTGTCCACTCTTACACAGTGGCATGGCCGAGGGTGCTGAGGTGTCTGACTTTTTTAACTAATGAAAGGACCACTGAATACAGAAGGTGAAGGGGGGAAAGCACAGCAGCAGCTGCTGTGGGAGGGAAACATGACCCCTCTAAAGTGGCGTTCAGTCCCCTGAGTGGGACTGACAACCCAACCATGCAAAGGAAAGAAAGAGGGAAAGGAATGGTACCATCACACAGGGACACCATTGCACTTTCACTTGCCACACGGGAATAGCAGAAAAAAGGTTTCATCTGCTGCTTTAGCTGAGTGCATTGGAGCATTTCATTTGGTGCATGTGTGAGTGCGTGTGTGCAACAGGAAGGAGCACTTAGTTTGATTGCACTCTAACCATTTGCTGATAATGTGGTTGAAAGCAATCGTGTCTGATAATTTACGTTTTTAAAAGCCTGACTTGAAGTAACTGCTTTAAAAACACTGAACAAGATTAAAAGAAAAAGGTGGGGATTGGAAAATTAAATCTGTAAATGGAAGCTGGAATTGGTAATCTATCATGCAGTGGGGTGAAATTACATACAAATTGCTTTGTATGTTAAAACTTCATGTGAAAAAAAAAGATTTTGTTTTTCATTACACAGTTACCTAATAGTCTCAAAAGACAGATGCCTTTCCATGGGGGGGGTGGGGGGAAAATAGTTTGGATGTTTGTTTGTAAAGTTTTCTGAATATCTGAATAAAGGTATTGAAGGTATTTACTGTGAGGGTCTGGAACAGGTTGCCTCCAGAAGTTGCAGATGCCTCATCCCCCCATCCATGGCCAACTCAGGCAGGGCTTTGAGCAACCTGGCCTAGTGAAAGGTGTCCCTGTCCATGGCATGGGGGTTGGAGATAGATGATCTTTAAGGTGCCTTTCAACAAAAGCCATTCTATGATTCCATCATTCTATTATATTCTCCTTGACTGTACTATACCTCACACTTCAGACAGCCGTGGGATAGATAACAGCTTTCTTAGGACAGGGTCAAGTTCATGTATCAGCTTTCACTGTACGAGACCAAAAGGAGAAGCTTCTTGAGATAGGAGAAGCACAGAGAACAAAACCTCCCATGAATTGGAACAAGTAATGAGACTTGGCTTTCTCACAACCCACAATGTTAGGGATGCATAATTTTCCTAGAAATTTCATCTTCTCATCTGCTGTCAGAGCAGCATATTCATTATCTCTAATAAATACATGCAGGGCCAATTCTATTGTCCTGCCCACTTTCTTTGCAAGTATGGGCTACTGGATGGCAACCATGATTGTTATCTCTGCAAGACTGAACATTCCACACCTCAAAAATGGAGCTCCTAGATGAAAACAAATAGTTTGCACATACACTTGTCCCAGGATTACAGATTTCTATTTAGGATTTGTCCTTCAAATGGGCATCTCAATGCACATCTGTTTTTCCAGAAAAAAAAATATCTTTAACTGATGACACTGAATCTATATTTAAAAGAAAAAAATGTCTATTGTTTCACTAAGTTTCTTCTCTGTATTCAGAAAACCTACCATATTTCAGATATCTCTAGTAATATAGTTCAGGATCTAAAAGCTCAAAATATAGAAGATCATATATCTGTACCATTTGAATCTCCAAATCTTAAAAAAAAAAAATTACTCTTTGAATTAGGAGGCTAAAATGCTGAAAAGTTTCAAGGCATAAATTGTATTTGGCAGAAATAAAGTTTAATTATAAAGAAGAAAATACAGGGAACAGAAAATAAAAAGAAATTTGGGCAATTTGTGGATCCACTTGCTTGTGGATATTGTAATGAGTTTCTTCCATTAAAAAAGGTTAAAAAATTGAATTCTAAAAGGACTAGGTAATTAGTTCTGGGACACTTACACAGTGTCATATATCTATATTTTGTATTGCTTTTTAGTATTAAGTAATTTAAAAATATGGTTTTGAAATGAAAGCACTGAGAAACCCAAAGACCATAATGGTCAGCCCTTGTTATGATCATCACCTCAGAAAGAATTCAGATTACAGAAGAGCCTCAAAGAATAGTTTCCTAAAACACTCATAGTTTTGAAACAACTTTAAAAGAAAGTTCCTGAGGTATAGCTTTCGCTGGGAGGAAAACCCTCAGAGAAAATCATATATTACAAAAGTGCTTTAATCCCAGATATCCCAGGCAGGACCTTTTCCTGTTCTATTTGGGATGCAATTCTCCAAGTCCATTGTTAATGCCATTTTTGTCTTACAACTCCCAAACTCAGATTAATAGACCATCCTTGAATGACCAAAGTTCAGAAAATTTCTGCTTTACATTGGGGCTCTTTATTATTGTACTTCAGATAAAACTTTACTTCTTCTCTTTTTAAAATGATAGCAGTGATCTAATAGCTGGACATTTACAAAAATCAGCTGCCCTGTTTAATTTTGTCAGCTACATAATTTTACTAAAAGTTGTTCAAATTTAGCAATAAAATCTAGGCAGGGGAAGGAGAGGGAAGAAAGAAAAAGAAAAAAAAAATAATACCGTTCCATCCTTATTTCACGAGTTAATGGATGCCAATAAAATTATGACACCTCCACAGTTCACACAGGTGTAATATCTCTCCAGGATTTTTTGGTTTCAGATATTCAATGATCAGACAGGAATACCCACAAGTAAGAGTGAGGTCTGGGCTCTGTTGTCCTAAATAATATCCCAACTTTCCTGTTTACTGGGGAGGACACCCAAGTTTCAATGGATATTGAGTGGCTTGGCACACCATACAAATGAGACAAATACTTGCTCCAGTATTATGACTACAGATTTCTTTATGCTGCTTCAGTAGATGGTTTATAGTGACAGCTATTTATCATTCTGACCAATGTTGCCTTTTAATTGCCTTTTGTTTCATCACTGTCATGCCATCTCCACCTGTGGCCTGCTTTTGTGTGTATGGGATTCGTCAGGAGCATTCCTGCCCTGTACAAAGCAGGTGTTAGTGTTGAGCTCAGTGTAAATCTGCATTCAATGGTAAGGGTGATTTCCCCTGCATTCTGGAAAATCAAGGTGGATTATTCCTATCAGCCATTAATTAATTCTCTGAAGAATTTGGATGCCCACAGGAGAAGGTAGGAGAGAGCAGTTACAACAGATCTGTGTAACAGATGTTTTTCTCTACAGGTAGACAAAGCAATCAAAGACGTTTCTCGGCTCTACGTTTGCTCAGTGAGGACAACAGTGGGGAATGGTCTCCTTCAAAACTGGGATCCTTCGTTCATTTAAAGATATATTTCCCATGGATAATTTATAAGGGACAAAAATTATTGATGTGTCAAAAGACAGCACAGGTCCAACATCACTGGCCATTTTTTTTCCTGCAGTAGTGGTGGATATTGTTATATACTACATAAAGATTTAGTTTAATGTTTTCATCACTCAAACAGTTTATATGTTTGTGTATCTATAGCAGTCAGACCATCGACCATATTAATGACTTTTCATCAGGCTTCACCAAGTGTTGGGAGAAAATGTATCTCCTGCAGGTCACTGCTAATACCATTGCAATGAAATGTATGTAATCACTTTTTGCTGTCAACAGTGTAATAGCAGAGGTGTTCACCCTGTAGATGATCTATTATATTTTTATGGGTCTGTCTGGGAGGTTTTATAGGACTGAACACAATCCAGGTTGCTAAATTACATGAAGCTGGTTTGGGTGAACAACTTTAAGTTTGAAAAGATTCAAAGAAAAGATGCTATTAACAAACAGATCAGTTTTGATTAGCAAAGATATCAAATAAAAATTACCTGACTACCTTTTCCTTTAAATTAAAGAATTCCTTTATTTAAAAGATAAATAAATATTTTATTATTATATCACAACTAGGAAGCTGCATTATTTGTGACCATCTTGTATGTGAAAATATTTTTAAACATATGGAAGAATCTATAAACAAACATACTGAAAAAAATTATCCTACTAAAAACTAGTGTATGGATTTTTTAAGCGTACACTGAAGTTTTCTAGGCTTGGCACATGTGTATTGTGTACACATTAATCACTGCACAGTATATTTCAAGATGCATTATCTAAATTGTGAAAAAAAGGGCTTTTTAATGTATAGACAGGATTTCAGCTAATACAATACTAAAAAAAAAAAAAAAGAGAGAAGACAAGAAAAGAACAAAAAGAGGAAAGACAACAAAAGGGAAAGGAAAGGGAAAGGGAAGGGACGATAGCCCAAGGAACATTAGTCCTGTCATGGATGAAAATACTAGAATAAAGTAGGCAAACTTTGTGCTCTAGTACTGTAAGGTACCAGTTTTGCTCATGTTTAAATGTCATTTATTCGATTTAGTGTAAGCTGAATTGAGTCCCACACACCTTTGGAGCAACAAAAGTAACTGCTTTGTATAAATGAATTTATCCAATTTCAGAAGAAAAACCAGGGCATATTTAGGCTCTATTATTTAAAATACAGGCTTACTATGCCATAAATTGAAAAGAAGCAGGTCTGGCATGACACAGATCACAACTGAGTATAGTAGAGACATCTAACTGAGCTTTCCTAAGGCTCCTTATTTCAATTCTCCTGCTCATGCTGGAGTTGTCTTCAGCAAAGTTGCTGTAACTGTCAGTGCAACAGCAGTAGTCCCAGAAAACTTGTTCCCAGAATAAATATCCGTATGTTCTGCTTTTCAAACAAAAGAAAAATGCAGGGACTCCACAATCAGATTGCAGGTTTAATATTCTCTTTTTTATTTATCCTGCTGACGGAAAGAGTAGCTTCAATGCATCCTAATCAAAACTTTAGTTGACTTTCAAATGAATGGAGCATGATAAAAGATAATTATAGTAAGATGAAAAGCAGTTGTCAGCCAAAAAATGGAAGGAAAAGGAAGATATTGGGGGCTATTTATAAAATCAAGAAATCAAGAAGGAAGGCTTTTACTGAACTTGGTAATTTTCCTCTGGGGTTACCAGGAGGTAGGATAGAGAATATTCATATAATGCAGTAAATTGCATCTGAGTTTGGGCCTTCTAGAAAAATGGGGCAGTAGAGTCAAGGGCAGTGACTCTGAATATGCTGCCAGACCAACAGGGATAATGTTCATTGTTCATGTGCACATGAACTTACAGGATACCCAAGGAGTCCAAGGTCTCAGACATAGTGAGTACGCAACACAGCCAGTCTGCGCATGAACAGTAAGAGCAGTATGCCAAATATCTCTTGAATTTACTACATGCTGTCCATGAATGTCTCTCCAGAAAATACCAGAAATAAATTAGGAAGCCTAAATAGAAAAGCCTGTAATGTGCTGTGGTGTCTTCCAGAGTTGTCTTTTACTGGAAGGCAGTACCTTTGTTGGAGGCAGACAGCCTGACCCACGTGTTGCAGGAAAAGTTGAGGGGAAAAAAAGAAGAAATAAGAGTATGGAAGAGGGGAGGTAAAGGTGAATAGGGACATAGGTTAATGTCATAGGTTAGTCCTTGCTGAACATTTGGCTCATGTCAATTTTATCAGCTACAGAAGGACCAAAGTTCAGAGTCATGTAGGCTTCAACAATAGAATGACAGCAGAAATCCATGTTAATTCCATAATTCTGGAATCTCAGCGTCTGTCTGTGGGGTATTTTATACCTTAGTGTAAATTTAATTAATTCAGTATGCATTTACATAGTTTAAGGAACATTTGCTGATGATACAGCTCAAAGTTTCCAGCATTCAGAGAATTATGTTGGAGAATGGTTTGTCAGATGGCAGAGTAAGCTTATTTAAGCTTTTCTGAAATAGTTTAACCAAAATTTTCAATATACTTACTACATCAACCACTTAGCACTTGTTAAGCAGCATGGCTGATTTAAACCAATGAAAGAGTAGGCACTGTTGTAAATTCACAGAGTTCTTTTGAATTCCATGGACTTACATCCTTTATGCAAACCAGTTACCACATTATGCAGAGCTGGTTGTTTACAATCAGTCTGTGTTGCAAGTATCAGCCAATTTAATGCATTTTCAAGCTAGATTTCCAGTCTAAGCTAATCATCTAAGCCTCTGGATAGTGAATGCCAAGAAACATTTTTTTTTTTCTTGCACTAGGGCATATTTCTTTTCTCCTAATGTGGATTCATCTGTTTTAGATGCCTACTTTAAGAGATATGAATCTTACCCTAAAACCGTCTGTCTCTGCGGAGTTTTACAGTCATCTGAATGGATTCATTCCACAACCAGCCTTAAAATATGGTGACTCACCTTTTGGAGGTGTTTGTAGATTTTACTCTAAGAATATCCTAGAACATGAATCAGATAAGTAATTTTTAGACACTTACATTTGGGACAGCACTCTTGCCACAATTCCAGGAGCTTCAAAAAACCAAGCAGAGGGAAGAGCTCATCAATTTGTTAAATTATTGGGTTTTCTTTCAAACCTACATGTCACCCAAGAGGATACCAGGGTCCCTAATTATATGGAAAAAATGCTAAAAACATTACCTTTAAATAGTATTAAAAGGCAAAAGTCCAATGGCCAGAAGTTCAAATGTACAAAAATATATGGGAAGCCAAATGGATATTCTAAGGGAAAAGTACCATTTCATCTTTTCTCCTCCACACTTACCCTCAGTTTAAAACAAATTAAAAATCTTCAGTACATGTTCATACTTGTGAATGGCATAGCTTGTGATCCAGTCACTTTAACCATTACCTTCTGCTCTACTGAACATATGGAAAATTAGTATGGACAGTGATTAAACACACTGGCATGAAAATGAAACCTATGAGATTTATTTTATTCCTACAATGTGTTCTGATTTAAAAAAAAAAATAGCCAAAACACATGCAAAAAAATCCAAACCTCATTATATATACAAGAAATGAAAATAGTAAAGTTGTAGCTCTGTAAAATATGGATGAAATTATAGTGTATATAGAGAGACGCTTTTAGGATTATATGTTGGAAAGTAAGGAAAAAACAAACAGAACAAATAGCCAACCAAAAAAAAAAACCAAAAACAAAACAAAAACCAAACAAATAAAAAAAAAAACCCACTGACACCAGTGCAATAGAAATTTGTAATAGTTGAACACACATATCTCCCACATTTACACGACAGAACCCAGTGTGTGAGGGTTAACACTACCCCACTGCTAGTAATCATCATCAGTAGGAATGCAGTTCTGAACAATTATCAGTTGCTGCCTTCTGCAAAAGGTTCCAATAGTTTTATATTAAAGAAACATTTTTATGTATACCTGAAATATTTATGGGATTCTCTCCAGGTAGTGAATTAGGAGAAAAAGAGATTTAAATGATCCATGTCAGAACAAAGAATGACTATTTTATGAGTTTACTGCTCAGCTTATTACTCTGTGCTGGCATTTGCTTTACCACCTTGACAGTCTGAAGTAATTTAGTAGACTGTATACCATCACTGCTTTAATTACAATGCTTCGCTGAGCAGTCACTTGTGCACTTGCTAAGAATTTTCTGCTAAGAAATTGTTCTGTCCAATGCCATCAAGCCATAACTGAGGACTTAATAACAGAGGTATATGTAGCCAAAAGCTACTTGTGTGGAAAGAATGACAACTACCACAAAAAAAACCACACTGCAGTCAGATGAAAAAGTTAAATCTCAGGCACCAAACCAATCCACCAGCCTTCTGCTAAATGACTCTGTTAAGTCTTGGTTCTGCAAAGATCCAGGTAGCCTCCTACTGTTCTGCTGCTTTCCTGAGGTGCCTGTAAGAGTTGACTTACCTAATCTCAGACCCTCCTGTTTTCTCCACAAAGACATAACTCATCTATCACACTGCAGAATCCTCAATTTCCTAGCTATAAAAATGAAAATTGGGTGTGAGAAATTAAAAGGGTCACTAAGAGAATCCCAGTTGATAATTTCATTTTAAAAAATCTTCCTTATGAGAACTCAAAGTAGCTCTGCATACACTAATTAGTAGCTTGCTATTACCCTTAAAATGGGCTTTACTTGCCCCAGTTTCACAGAGGGAGAAGCAAAGGTTGTTCATTTACTTGTTCAACATTACAATCTAATTGTAGCACCCACTTTGACTCAGATTTCTACAAAAAAACATTGTTACTTCCCAGCGTCTACGGTAAGGATAGGAAGACCAAGAACTTCTGATAACTTGGCCTGGTCCTTTCTACATGGAAACAAAATCCAATGTTTCCTCAGGCTATTTGGATGACAGTCCAGCTCAGTTTGGAATCAGTTCAGGAAATCTGGCAGGATTTAGAAAAGAAAATTTCTAAATATCATAACTGTAGGGGGGGGGAAATCCTTCTCTCATAAACAGTTGCATCTGTGTAATTAAGCTTGGAGGGGATGCTGTTTTATGTTTCTTGTAATAAAGTTATCAGCAGTGGGAGGAAGTTTAAAATTTCTGGAGTAGGACAGAGGCTCCTCCTTTACAATGGAATATGCACTGTCACTCTCAATTTAATCAATTAAACTTAGTTAAATAGAGCTAAACTAATTTATATTAGGGTATAGGACAGGGGATTATCTGCCAAGAAAACCTTGAAACAAGGATACAAGTGATCCCATGAGAAAAATGTTTCCAGCCAGAGGGTGAAGCTTCTTTGGCTGGCGCAAGGACAGTGCAGTGCATAGCAGCTCTGGCTCCAGAGTAACTGAAAACCCATCTGAAAGACCCTGAGGATTCTGTCATTTTATGTGTCAAGCCCTGAAACATAAAGGGTAGCAATTACATAATTTTCCACTCCAGATGAATATGGATTCCTCCTATGTATATCAATATAATTTTCAGTTAACACTTTTTTCCTGCACATAAATTTATATGTATTTTAGGTTTTTTTCAGCTCTCTTCCAAACAGATCCTAACCCCTCAGTGTTTTATTTTCTTCTCAACACACATTAATGACAATGTTAATTTTCTTGTACTTAGCAAGATAGAATTTATTTAAAGAAATTAGATCTCAAATGAAAGCAGAGATGAAAAAACCTAAAAACATAGGAATTAGAATTATATGCATCAGAGTTGTCTACATACTTTTTCTTTCCAGCTGGTATCAGCTTTTTAGCCATTCACACAATCTATGGTAAGTACTTTTAAGATTTCCTTTACTGATTAAGAATTCAAAATATCAAAACAAATAAATGTCTGTAAATAAACAGACACTAAACATTTTCATTAGCTTTCCCTTTTTCCTACATAATATCCAATGAAATGTTAAGGAAATTGTATATCAGAAAAACATCATTCTTACAAGAGTGAATTTCTCAAATATGATAAAAAAATTAGTATCTTTGAGGTCCAAGAAGCAATAGCTACACCAAAATCCTGGTAAAACTCCTGTATTAATAGGTCCTGACACATTTTCAGAAGAACTCCACTTATCTAGCTTTTTGTCTCTGAAAGTACACTTACAAATATCTTTTCTCTGATGACACTGAAGTTTTAAGCAACTCAGTCCTCCCTCATCCCCCTTTAAAAGTGTCCTGAAAAAATTGGTTTTGGTTCCAGAACATAAAAAATATAAGGGAAACCTTGGACCAAAATAGTTTTAGCCTCAGCCAGTTCTTTGCTCAGTTCATTGCAAATTGCCAGACTAGTTCTACCAGGGCAAAGGATGCTGATGAGCACTGGAGAAAGGAAAGGTGCATATGTTGCCAAGCAGTTGGTATGTGTAGCAATTCTGGGAGAGGGATTTCAGTGTCACCAATGCTGGTTCAGCTCCAGAGCATTCCGACGGGATTTGCTAACACACTGGGAGGTAAGTTAGGGCTCCAGCCAAATAGTGAAATGTAAATCATACCATCTGTACTAAGACAACTGTCTTTGGTTTTTAAGGCAAAGTCACAAAAAATAAGCACGTATAACTTAGTACCCTTCTGTATCTTTAAAGTGTCATTTATCTTAATTTAAAGAAAATTAATAATTAATGAAGAAAAACCAGAAAGAGACAACATTATTTTAAAATGTTTTACTATCATGAACGTGTGAATAAAAAGTACTCATACAGAAATTCAAATACTTTTTCCAGTTCTAGCTTGAAAAAAATAAAAATTGAAGTTTGACACGTATATATATAACATGTTCATAAACATTTTAAAACCAAAAATATTTAGATAATGTTCCTGGTTTATTTTAATTAATGTTTACAACCAAATTTTCTCATTGTAAATGCAACTGCTTTATGAGGTCAATAACCCAGAAACAAGTGAAATATTTTAATACTTACATCTCTATTTTGATCTACAAATTAGATACACAAATCACATGAATGTAAAAATACTGCAAAACATTGTTGAAGATTCCTGTGGCAATATCGCTACAAACACATTTAATGTCTGGACCAATTCCAATAGCTTATTGAAATACAAGGCAATATTTCATAGCTTTTAAAATTAAAACAATGGGTCATTAACACAAGGTTCCTTCAGACTGTCTTTACAGAGATAACGATAATATCAGGAAAAGCCTGGAACTGTTATCTTGCTTCTCAGTGTAGTCTAAAAAACTCAGATATATTAAGTAAGGCCATACACTTCATGCAGTCAATTCTCAGTGGTATTTCAGGAGAGATTTATCGAACCAGTAGATTGTTTCCTCTCAGATACCACTGAGACATGCTCATGGAATTCTAAGATGTTTACAGTAAATTAGAAACTAATTAGTTGAACTGAAATGCCAGCACCTGCTCCTGCATTATTTAACAGAAGAAAGGGGGAAAAGAAAAAATCAACAGAAAAACATTTAGGGTTTCACAAATTGAGATAATACTTCAGGGCCTGGATTTCTCCAGGCCTATTTAATCATTTGAAAAGGTTGTCAGAATTATTGGGTTATGAAACTGAATCAATGCATCTTAGATATTTTTCCTTCCTGCAGCTTTATAGTCATTATTGTATTAGGATTCTGGCAAACAAGGCCAACAATATTTATGGTTCCTGCCATAACATTAAAAATGCATATCCCATTCAGATTTTATGAATCTTGAATTGCAGCAGGAAATGAGCAGTTCAGATGATAATTGACTTGTAAGGATTAGAACAGTTCAGGTTTCCCTCTATGCAACGAGAAGGTTCATCTGAGGTCTTGCAGATAAATGATAATACCTTCAAAACATCACATCTGTCTTTACTAAAAGGTGCTTTTGTTCTGCAACTCTATATTGTGACAATAACAGTTAGTAAATCAGATAGAGCAGGCACAGCTAGCCATTTTGTGGTGGTAAAATGAGGGTGAAGCACAAATCAAATATTAGGTACATGTGATATTTCATATCATACATAACCAAATAACCTGCCAATCCTAATGAATTTGTAATTTAATCAGGAAAGTATAGTAGCCAAGCAATCCTGGATGGGTATGTGTACCATCAGTGAGAAAATCAAAATAATAAAAATGCTCTGAGGAGAACTGTGTTTCACATGGAGAACAGAAAGGGTAAGTTTCATAGTACCAGAATTAAGAAGCTTTTCACATCAGAGAAAATTCCCCAAATTACAGAACTTAGAAGGAAAAAATAGTATTCTCCCTTTTCATATGCTATTTTGGTTATAGCCATATTTCATTATTCCATTTCAATGAATAATTACCACAGTATAACCATCTTTTCTTGCTATCAGTGTGCAAGAAGCAGAAATATCTTCTTTTACCTCTTTTATATTTTACCTCAATATAAAGGCACAGGAACCAAACAAATACCCAGGTGGAACTTGCTATCTCAAACAAAAGCTCAGAAAGCATCCTCAATAATATCAGGTTTTATAAATTGCCTAAGATGCCTGCTAACAAATAAATATTTTAATTTTTCAGCAAAGTTCTCAGATTTTTTTCTACCCTTTTCTATACTTTTTTCTCAGCTTACCCATACATCCTCTTAAATTTTGTAGCTACTCTAATTGCTTAATCTGACCTTCAATCAACTGATCAGATCTAATCTGCAGTGCTGGTATGCTTAGAAGTCCCCAAAAAGCAAGAAAACTGGTTTTGTACACCTTGCTGACTATAAATGCTGCTGTGACTTCCCTTCAGAATTCGTCTTTTAAATCAGATATCAAACTGTTACCTTTTTCATGGTAATTATTCTTTTGGCAAAAAGAATAAAAATGAATTTGCAAAGCCCTTAACAAAAATTGTGTTATTATAATATTCTATTGGAACATATTTTAAAATATGTTCATGATTGTAATTTAACTAAACCATTTCACATGCATTAGGTCCCATTTCCCCCATCAGTGGGCCTAATGGAAACACACACCATGCAGTGTTTTACTGTGTTGTCCCCACACAGGGTGTCGTGTTCCCTGGAACACCACAGGGGATGGAGAGTGCAGATCCAGCTCACAGGAGGCCAGAACGATTCCCACAGCACCACAAGTTTAATGTCAAACAGAATGATTCCATTAAAAAAGTATAAATATTTCCACATGACAGTGGTGGGAGTGAGTGGTGGAGGTAGAATTTTTGCATTTGTCAAAGAGCAGAAACCTTGGATTTCAGTGATCACATATCCCATGAGTCTCATACAAAGTCTAATACATGGGCACCCGGGACACCTCTTTAGAGTGTACAAGTCTCTCTACACATATTATGTGACAAATCTGAAGAAGCTCGAACACCTGAGGATTATGTATGTAATATGCTAGCCTACCTTTCTCATGGCTGCAAATAAAAGGTTGGGTTTCAATATAGAAGCTTTCAAGTGAGGTGGGATTTTTTTCTCAGAAAAGAAAAGGATCACAATGAAAGAATGTTTTCCACTGGCTTTTGGATTTGGAATGTGCTGGTGACTTTGGAATAGTTTTACTTGAAAAATAAATAATCATAGGAAAAGAAGCATCAGGCATAGGTTAATAATATGGACCCTTAAGAAAAAAGCTTAAAGAGAAATGCATGCTACCATAGAATTATAACAAATGTGACTTGAAACCATGAGCAGAGACACAGGCTCTCATTTTTCCTATTTTCATTTAAATTGAAATCTGCATAAAATTTCTGGAAAAACAAAATAAAGATATTAAGTAGACTCAAGCTTATCATATCATTCAAAAACATATTTTAGCTCAAACTGGAACTGAACCAAGTTCCAAGCATTATTTTGAAGACTTCGTTGAACTCTGCCATCCTCTCAGAGGCTTGCAGTTCAGAGGAATGGATTGACCAAGTGCTGACATCATTGCAGACAACTCTCCAGCTCTGAGCCTGTCTGCGTTGCTTGGCATCTCCCTGTCCTAATCGATGACCACATGCATGGACAAAATCTTCAACAAAAAGATAGCATTTTTTCACTGTCTTTACTGTTCTTTACTGTTCTGCAAACACTAGCCAAGAGATTAGTCATTAGGTTGTCCTTCAAGTTGAGAATTTGCTGCTTCTAACAGGCAGGATCTTTCTTTCCTAGTCTCCCACAGTGGACACCCATGTTGAGCTGGTAACGCAAAGCCCTCTCCTTACTCAGTAGCCACCTGCAATCTCATGGCACAACTGCATATACATATTCATACATGTCTGCATGTGTGTGTTCAGGGGGGAAGAGGGGACAGGCAGAAAGGTCTGAGAAGTTTTGAATCCTATTTCCCAGAGTTGTGGAGCTGTTCTTATTCCAAATGCAACACTGCGCCGTAGGCCTCTTTCGTTATACAAGACTGTATGTCACCCTCAAGGGCTCTCCAAAGATGCTGTGATTCTCCATTTGTAACAATTCCGATTTCCCAGCAGAGATGAAGAAACCCTCCTTGGCTGAAGCCTGAGCAGTATGCCTGACTGTACCACATGGCCCTTTTGAAACCAAAATGTTGTAGTTTCCATTATGAAACTAGTTCTGGACTCATGGACTGGTTGAAAAAGTAACCTTATTGGCTTGAATTCTAATGAAAATAGCATCAAAGACACTGGAATGAGACAGAAGAAAAAAGTTTGGTCTCTATTTCCTGAAACAGAAATAGCTCTATTATTAATTAATCTCCCTAACTGGAGCAATCACAAATATTCCAGGTTTTTTGTTAATCACTTGACAAGTAAATCAGAAAACCCCATCATGCTTCGTCAGCAGATGATAAATAATGTAATGCAAGTTTATCTAGACGTGTAAGGAGTTTGAGAATGAAGACCAAACCTTTTAAAAAACAATACTTTCAATACTTGAGCAAGTCATTATTATGATAATGTTTTATTTATTACTACTTAAAACATGACTAAGTTATTGTTTGGTTCACATTAAGTAACATGTACAAAATTTGCATAGCAATTTCAAGGCCCTCTCTTTCAAAATCACATTGCTACGTTTTTAATGTGGGTGAATTGACTGCTCCTCCTCTAAGTATTGCTGGCTGTTCTTTTTCCAGCTGAAGTCAATGCATTAGTCAGGCTATCACCACCATAAACAAATGTAATCTATTTCATCCATTGATTAAACCAGCAGAGCCTGAAGGAACATTTCACCATCCAGGAAACCAAATGGGTATTTATAAGTTCCATTCACGCTCTTTTTGCATACAGATTGTGAAATCGCAGAGGCGGCATTTTGGTTTCTGACCTAATGTATTCAAATAGAGGGACCAGTCAATTTTGCAAAAGAAGAAAAAGAATTTAAATAAATGTTTCAAAGTCTAACACTAAGTCTGCCAGTAAGATGCAGTATATTTTAATATCAGCATTACACATTACATTTTGAAACTTGAAACACACCTGGCTTTAAAGAACATTTTGCTTCAACTCCTGGACCTCACTGCTGTCACTGCTCCCCAGATGTCTGGCCCTGTGAAAAGCAGCACACAATTTGCTCTGAGAGAGGGACTAAGTAAAAATTAATCTGATTATAATCCCCACCTGTGAATTTTAAGGGAGGTAATTCAAATACACATATTTCCAGCATCTGTTTATTAAAACTGAATACTCTTGTACCTACTTATGGGCTATTTGCAAGTAAAACTTAACGCCACTAAATCATAATTTTCTGAATAAAAGATTTTGTTGGCACGTTAGAGTCTTCGTTTCCCTCATTTCCAGAGGTTTCAAGTAGTTCTGAGCCTAGTTGGGATCACAAAGGACTGTAAAATAAACCATGAGTTTGGGCAGGTTGTTAAGGGTTTTTTGAGGAAACAAACAGCTAATACAAAAAACTACTTTGTCTTCTCTAAAAAAGTTATCTCCACAACCTGTTGACCATAGCTAGGGGTCATGTTACTTAGGGGGAGTCACAGGAAAGCTTGTATCCATTGATTCTTCCCCTTCTATTTTGTAAGGTTTTGCCTCTCTTACAATCATAGAATTGTCTGAAAAAGACCTCTAAGCTCATCAAGTCCAGCCCTTAACACAGCACTGCCCTGTTCACCACTAAACCATGTCCCTCAGGGCCACATCCACAGATTTTTGAAAATTTCCAGAGAGAGATGCTTTTCCTGGGCATCCTGATGCCAAAGCCTGGCCATACTTTCAGTGAGGAAATTCTTAAAAAAAATCTAATTTAAACCTCCCCTGGAGCAACTTGAGGCTTTCCTCTTGTTCTGTCACTTGTTACCTGGGAAAAGAGACCAAACTTTGTTTGGAAAAAATATAATAAAGTCCATTTTGAAGTGCAAAAAATGACAAAAACAAACAAATTATAAAAAGCACTTAGAAGATAAAAAGAATCAGTCTTTGTTACACTGGACAGAGTGAAAGGCATAAGAAGACCCTACATCTATTTACAATCCCCCAGAAAAAATTAAATTAATCTCTATATTGCATGTAATTATGTAAAGAAATAATAACGAAAGGATAGAAAAATCAAGATGGTCATGTAAAGACACTTGGGAGAAAATGGGAAGTGGAAAGGTTGGACAAATCGCAGCATCAGAGCAAGTCTGAAGTTGGCAAAGGCCTCTGTAGTGTGTCAAGACCAGTCTCCTGCCCACATCAGAGTCAGCCTAAGCTGTTTGCCCAGGATCAAGTCCAGACAATCCATCTCTAGGGACAGATGCTCCACAACCTCTCTGGTTCTGTCACCACACACCCCAGAAAAGAACCTGTCTTTCTTCACTACCCATCATCAGGTACACATGGATAAGCTTTGTTTTCTCCAGGGTGAACAGGCCTGGCTGTGTCAGCCCATCCTCCTGTGCCAAAGACTCTGCCTTAATCAACCACGAGGTCCTAATGGACTCTCAATATGTCCATGTCTTCCTTGTATGTCTTGTTAGCATGGCATGTTCCCAGCTTTGTTCTCCATTTGGTACGCAAGGACTTTTGGACATGCAAATTAGTGAAGACACAAATAACGGAAAAAAAAGAGCAGCAAACCTCCAGTTTAAAAAAAAAAAAAATAATTCTTGACAGGGCTACTCACAATTTTGCATATTTACAGTCTTTAGTTATGTTTACTTACTTAAATAGAAAACATTGCCATCTCAACAAATGGTTCTAACATTTTATTTTTATGCAGCCTGTGTTCCTTATAATTTAGGTATTACAGTATGCCCTCAAACTTTCATGAAATACATGTTTGTCTGGAGACAGGAGAGGTAGCCCTTTGCCTTTTATATTTCCAAAGCAAAATGTGTATCTTTGATATATGAGTACACAAAAAAATCTTCCCTCTTCTTGCATGTATTTTGGTAGTGAAATATAGTATGGGGATTTTTTGGATAAGAAAAAAATTACAAGTAAATGCTGCACTGAATTTATTTGTACCATAAGAGACAGTTGTAGCTTTAGATACATAGATAAGAAACTAACAGTTTGTAAACCTTACTATCTACAATTTTGTTATGTCTAGTACTAAATCCCATCTATGACATTTTCAAATTGAGCAGTGGGAATTTTGGAAGGAAGGAATTTTTTTTTAAATCATGAACTACTTCAAGACAATCTGGAAATTTAATTTTTCACATCAAGTTTCCAGAAAATGTGTTACAAATGCTTAGAGCAAGTGTATTCTTCAATGAATCACTGCTATTTACACATGGAAATCCAGTAGGTCTCCTCACACAATTAGGCACCTAATTATGTGGGGGGAAAAAATGCAAAACAAATGAGTGCCTTAATAAATATCTGTGGTAGAATTTCCCATTCATTTCTTGTCCTCTTTCAATTTTTAATAGCATATTCTTGCCTGTACTAGCTATAAAAATATTAAGCATATGCCAGTGCAATGGGCACACACTTAATATTTCAGTTTATATCAGCAATTATTACTTCAGGGTGAGCAACATATACAATATTTCTCTCATGAAACACACATCATATAATTGCCAGAGTATTTGACCAGTCAAATCTAGTTCATTCTGTTGACTGGTATTGATCTGGAGCAAAGCAGACAGCACTGCATTTTTCAAAACCTAGACTCAATAAATTCACAACCACACCAATTGAGCTGACAAACCAGAAGCCATACAATACATTTACATTCACAGCTAGCATGCCTTCTCTGATCTTTTTCCCCCAGACATGAGGCTGTAATATGATTTATTCTACTCTATTATTGCTTTCTGTGTCCCAGTCCATGTTTTTGCTTAGGGACGCATGATGAATCAACTGCCAGGGGCCAGCACACTGAAAAAGTGAGAATATGAAGACGTGATAAGGTGAAAATGTGATTACAGTTCCAAACCGCCCCCAAAAGAAAGTCCCTGTCACCACAGCTTACACACCACTACTCAGAAGACTAATATGAATCAAGAGTGAAAAGTCAACCAGAAATTTTAAGCAGACTACTGAAAAAAAATTACGGAGTATGAACCAAAAAATGAGTTGAAATGAGAGAGAAGAGTAAAAAATCCTGTATCTTATCCTGTAAGCTGAAAAAACCTAGCCTGCAATTCACCTAATATCAAACATTTTCACCAGCTTGCACAGAACTGTTATCACAACATTTGCATTTCCATAGACTGCTTTCTAGAGCAGCTGAGAAAAAAAAAAATTAGGAACACAGTTATGGTAAGTACACTTCTCCTTAGCACAGTCAGCTTATTAGAGGTTGATGCCTGCCCCACTGTGGCAACCAGACACCCCCAGAGCTGCAGCCAGCCCTGCAGCATCACCCTGCTGGCTCCCCTTGCTGCACAGAGGGGGCAGCTGAGGTGAACTGCCTGGATGCTCTTGATAACAGAAGTATCATGGGCACTGCTGCTGCCCACAGCATCCTGCTATCATTACCACACTTTATTAAAAGAAAAGAGAACCCTTCAGAGTAACGTGGAAATATTTCCTGCAGCGTGAGGCTTTGCTGGAAGGCATCACACCCAATCTGCCTCTGTAGTGCTGGACCGCTGAACCTCAATGGGATTTCAGTGATAATCACCCTTGAACGAAGGCAGAACAAGACTAAAGAGGGTAAAAGCTCACAATGTGCAAACCGTGTCAGCCCTTGTCATGAAGACAGACAGCTCGGGAAGTTCCTCTCTGTCAACGGGTTGAGTCCACTGTCGTTCCTGCTTACCACAGATAAAAGCCACAGACACGCCAGCTGTCCCAGCTGAAGGATGAAAATCCCTTTCAAACAACTTAGATGACAAAAGTCGGATTTTTAGAGTTACTTTGCTTCTCCAGGCTCCCATTACTGAAAAAAAAAAATGTCTTCAAATGGTGACCCTCTTCATTTAGTTTAGATACATTACTTAAGCTGAGATGAATCCTAGAATCATAGAATATCCTGTGTTGGAAAGGACTCACAAGGATTATCAAAATCCAGCTCCTGGCCCTGCATAAGATTGTCCCAAAAACCACATCTTGTGCTTTAGTGCATGGAAAAATTGGATGAGTTGTTCTAACCATAAAGATCAGCTGGTAAGAGCATGTTGAACTTTTGGAAGACAAAATAAGGATGAAAGAATCCCAACCACAAGATAGAGCAGAGGTAAGCAGAGTAGTACCCCTACTGGACAAACCACCTGGAGGTACAGACTGCACTCAGTGCCTCTGATCCCTCACCTTTATCTGATGAGCTGAAAGGCTTGTTTAAGAGCAGACGCCAGAACAGTGAACACATATTCCCCACAGGTGTCCTCAAGATGTGACACAGCTTTGTGGAGTACATAAAGAATCAGATCCAGACCAAGATCTTTTCTGCATCTGGATGTGATGATATTGAAGGCAAGCAGCCTTTAGACAAGTCAATCAAACTCTATCTATTTTTCATTATAATATGAGGACATGCAGCAGACCCTTGTCTTTCTCACATTCAGAGAGAGGTAGGCAGTTTGGGTAGGACTCTAATACTTGCCATGCATTTTTTTTCCCCCAAACTTATTTACTGACATGCTAGGCACTCCTGCTCTCCCTCCCATCTATCATCAAATGTAATCTGACTTTTTTGCTTGGCTGATAGGGGTGCTGCACATATCTGCATCTGCATGTGGCACTTCCAGGAAAGCGCACCACGAGGCTAGTAGTGCAGGTGTAACAGTTACAGGTTTTCCCTTTGGCAGAATTAAATACCCTTGCATTATCTCTGCATTGTGTTTCTCCAAATTCAGTACAAACTGACCACTTATTTTTAAATTAGATATTTTTCTAAAGCTGTCCTAAAAGTTTCCAATTAAACTTTTCCAGAAAAATAGACCATTTCATCTACAAAATTCCTTTGGCAGAAATTTCAAATCTCTAGAAAAGACTGAAGAAAAGTACCTAAGGAATTCATAAAACTCCAAACTTTTCACAAAGAAAAAAAAGCTACTTTCTGGTCAGATCTGTTGCCTCCTCATCATGCCAGGTATCATGAAAAATAAAGTTATTTTTCAATAAAAAGCACCTCAAATCAATATCAAACAGTTCACCAACAATAGAAACAAGAAATACTTATATAACTAGGAACCATATTAAATATTTATATGGTACCCCACATTAAAATGTTTATATTAATGTGTCTAGCAATAAAGCGAGAAAGCAGAAGTGATGGGAGGCAGAAAACTGACGGAATAGGATATGCTACAGATTTCTATGGGACTTTTGTTATGGTTTGTGAGTAAAACAGTCTGACTTTTCCATAGTACCTGACTTCTGGAGATTGAGACAAAACAGTGATAATGAAAATTAGGAAAACAACATCTATAAAATCACATTCACTAAGATTAAAGCAACATTCCTGCAACTGACACTCATATGGAAAAAATTCTGTTAGTCTAATGTGGTCCAGTTGATTTTCTTCAGTTAAACAAATTGCATTGCTCCCAACAGTACAGCAGCTGTCCCACGATGACACAAGTGTGTTCCTTTCTACGTTTATAATGTATTTAATATTATGCACATAATATGATTAATAAGATATGTGAAGAGTATTTTCAGCCCAAATCCCAGTTGCTGTTGATCTGGAAGGTGAAGCCTCTAGATAAGACAAAGAAAATAAATAAATAAATAAATAAGTAAATAAACAAACAAACAAATAAATAAATAAATAATCTTTTAAAGCAAGTAAATGTAGTACCTTTGATTGCAATTGAAAATATATTCTGAACCAAAAATTTAAGATGTTTGACTAGTTCAGTATAGCCCCATCTGAAAAGCTGTGCATTGGGAAAAATAGTTCTCTCCTTTCCAGTATTCCATCTTCTTATCCAAGGAGAAGTGAGTGATCCTGAAGAGCCAGTGACACATTGCACACATGAGCTTATCATATTTCTCTTATGATGCAAATACACTGCATGCATAATTTCTGTTGCACTCAAAAATTTGGTTATTAATTTTTACTTATTATTAGTTTTATTACTTCAATCATTAAAACTTACAGGAGAACATTTGCCCTCTAAATTTGTTCACTAAATAACTTGAAACTATGGCAGAGGCTTGCCTTGGGTTTAATCACTTTTGGTAGCCACCAGCACAAAGACTTACAGATGTAAACCCCAAGGTCTCTTGTTCAGTTGCAGAGTAAACCCACTAAAGTTTGAATGGCTGGTAAATATTTAATAAAAAAATAAGCTCCTTGAATTTTTTTATTGCAATATTTCTATTCATCTGTTGTGCCTCAAGAAGAATTTCACACATCAAAATGCATGAAGTAATTTAAAGCTATTTTCAAGTGTCACATTGATTTAAAATATTTCTTCTTAAAAGATTCAATTCTTCAAATTGTGTCATGATTAAGCAATAATCAGAAGATTCTCTTAACTTCCTTAATTCTGCCTTTTAACACTAAGATATGTGATGATCCATATGCAGAAGATTAAAATTGTTTTGTGGTATACGCTTTTGAGAAATTAATCACTGATAACAAATATGCATAATGAAATTTCTGATTTAGCAGAGGCTGAAATTACTAAGAGAAAAATAGGACGGAAGGGCATCTTGAACCCTTTACCCTTGATATACAATTGTAAGTCAATTGGCTTTTCTATCTTAATGATTGCAAAAATCCACGTCATTAAATGGTGATATAGGAAGTCCTCACAGTAACAGAGTAGTAGCCACAGTAAACATGTTAAGGGAAAAAACATGGAACAAAACTTATTTACATTTTCAGTGGATATAGTTTCCCCCATGGGTCTAATGTGCAGTTCTTCAGTATAAAGATGTTTTAACAACTGCTGGAGGAAATCCTAGCCATATGCACTAAAACTCTCTGCACTAAAATCCACAAAAGTTTAAGGAAGTTTGATGAATCCACTTTAATGCACCCATCTCTCACTTCAGTGACAGTCATTAGTGTCAAACTTATCAGGAGCTCCAGATTTTGGACATGGCAAGGGGTTATCTGGCCTTTTTAATTTTTCAAATACTATAAGGGATTTCTGCACAGAAAACAAACAAAAAGCTAATATATGTCTAAAAATGAACTTTTTGTTCTGTCTTTATAAACAACCAGTGTCAGTCAGGCAGGGTTCAAAAACATTCACTCATGGGGAAGTAGCTAAACAGCAACTATCAAGAGAAACCTCCAACAAGACACCTTAGGGACATAGGATTATATAGGTCTCTAATATTATGTGGTTGCTGCATCCTGTTTAAGCATCCCGGAGCATAGGCAAAGTTCACTGATGTCCCCTTCAACCCATCCTTGCATCCTTAAACAAAATGTTAAAAGCAAGATGGTCCAAAAATTACAAGCCAGAAAAATCATTTTTGTATGCTTCTGATGGCTCTTTGTAACTGCAAACACAAAGCAATAGTGAAGCCAGAATATCTGATCAGAAGAGAATTATCTGATTGAAGGAATCTCTGGAATATGTAACATCACTGGCATAACTCCAACATTACTTGTCTAACTTGCTGTAGAGACATATATAATAAAGAGATAAAAGAAGGCATAACCAAGGTATCAAAATACTGACATATAGTTTTAGCAGGACACAGTTCTGCTGCTTTATGCCAAAGACCAAAATGTAATAATTTAAGTTTTTAATTGACCTTCCTATTTTTTTTCCACACTCCCTTGTACCACAGCAAACCCTGCTCAGATATCCATCATTCTAAGACTGACTGGAATCAGGAAAACATAGACTAGGGGCAGAAAAAAAGGTACTCGCTAGTCTAAGAGCTATCACTGGGATAGTCTTCCAAAAACACTGCCTCCACTGGCAGTGTCAGTTTTCCCCCAGTGTTATAAAATGCAGTCTTACATCTTTGTAAAACTGATCCACAATCAGTGACGGAAGAGTTGGTGTGTGAACTATTGAGGAGCTCGACCCCTAGAAACTAATGGGAACAGACATTATCCACGCAAGCTTTTTGAGAGAGCTGGCTGAGGTTATTGCAAGGGCTTTCCATAATATTTTAGAAGTTTTGGAAATCAGGGGATACACAGGAAGACTAGAAGAAGGTTAATGTCACCCCAATCTACAACAAGGGTTTAAAGGAGGATCTTTTGTACACACCTTAACAGTAGGATTTTGAGCTTTATAGTGATGTGCAGCTGGGTTAGTTTGAGTGCTTTTTGTTTTCTGTCTCTGATATTGCATAACTAACCTTAAAAAATATGTTTAGATTTCATACCCAGTCTTGTCTCACACATTTTATTTGCATCCCAGTGTGTGACCACTCAGGTTACCCAACTGTGTTGGTCATTATCTCACAATAATCTCCATATCTCAGGTTTCAAGAGGATTTGTCTGCTCTTCATTAGCCAAGGTCAAATAGGACTAATGCTTGGAAGATTTGTACCTCATTAGCATTATCTTTATTGCCATTATTTCACAAGCTAACAAAACAAAAAGGAATTATTCCCCAGTTAGTCCCAAACATTCCTACCCTTCTCATTAGTATTGGCATAACCCTTTTCTCTAGGGCAGCTCAGAGCTCAGTTCTTGAAGGAAAGGCTGACAGCAGCAAAATTATGGTACCAAAAGGGACAGGCGGAAAACACTCTCCTGATTTATAATCAGATTCCCTTATTGTAACAAGCACTTTCTCATTGCTGGAATACTTAGATCAGCTCATGTAATTTGTCACGTACTAGAAACTACTTCTTGTTCTAACCGACAAAGAAGGGCGTGTTCCCTCCCTATATTTAATCCAGAATTTTAACTACCAAATGCTGCACAGGATCTTTAGGGTGGCATTTTAATTCATCTCCTAATAAAAAAAGAGAGACCTTTCTAAATATCACTGACCTATGCAGGTGCGATCTTTTTTGCACACTGACTGACAGGCAAGTAAAAAATACAGTTTCAGAATGAGATATGACATGGGGTCCCACATGCTGTGGATTCTCAGCGTGTTTCCCAGGTAAAACTTGATGATCTTTACAATTCATTCATGTCTAAATGCATTCAAGAAATAAATGTGAAGTATGACCAGCTTTGGAGGAGACAGGCCTAAAAATAAGGCATCTCAAGTGAGTAGGAATTTCTACAGAGATTGAGATAGATGTACCCTCTTAGCAATCAGTAATCATTTTGTGGAGCATCAGAGGACTTAGGCACAGTTTTCCTTGACTTCTTGATTCTCATAAGTGGATCCTAGCTGTCTCAATTAAGTTGGCATATATACAGGCACAAGTATAGGTAGAAAATAGCTATGATGCCTGGGGAGTACTCAGATAATGGAGGTATCAGATATTTAGCTACCATTACTTGAAGCAAAACAAGGGGTTTTAGGTAAATACAGATTCAAAAGTGGGATTTATCTACTTCATTAATCAGTGAAACAGTCACCTCCAGAGAGTGATTCAGATAATTTAGATATTGTAGCAGAAGATACACCACTCTTTTTAGGTGTTTATTTCATCAGCTGTACAAGAAGCTTAATCACTTGTTTTCACATTTTTAGGTGTCCCTGACAGAAGACGGAAATCCCCGCCTTGGGCACCAGCAAGGGTTTTCATATCACCAGACACAGATGTCTAAGGATCTAATTTTCTCAAGTCTTTTAATGTCGAGAGGAGGAAATGCAGAACACCAATTTTAAATTACAGTTCTGCACCCTTTCTTTGTTGATTATTTTTGATAAGTAATCTCAGGGTGGTGTTTTGTGGGCGAACATTTGCATGAGACACTCTAATAGCATAGTGTAGGTATTTAATACAGCTTCTCTTTTGGAAAAAAAACCCTCAGGGCAGCAACTCTCCAGTTCATTTGTGTTCTCAAATACAGTGTCTCAGAAACCCAAGTGCTAAACTCAGTGCTCTTCTGCCAAGCCATCATTACAGGTTTTTGTACCACCAATGAGAAATATGCAGAAGGGCTTACAGCCACTGTTGACACATAATCAGGACTGCCACACCCGCTCTTAAGAGTGAGAGATCATCTGCTACTTCTACATCCTGTTTCACCCAGCAAGATAGCTGAGGATAAAACCATATCCTAGCAGCTAACCCCCACATGCCAGTGACCTAGAAGGCTGACAAGTGCAGTGGTTTCACAACTGGGTCCTACTCAGTTAAGACCACACATCTGAGTGATAACAGCCCTGTGATAACCCACCCCCCTCTCCCAATGCCCAGCTCAGCTGGGCCATCAGGAGACTTTCAGCTCCACAGAGCACACAGGGCTCCAGGGGTTTAGCTTGTCATTGTGTAACATTCTTGCTGCCACACATTAAAAACATGCACAAATGTTAAAAATAAAGGTCAGCTGGAATGCAGGCTGTAACAGTCCAGCCAGGGTTACATAAAACCCTTCTCACATTTACCTTATACAATTTGGTTTTTTTTTCCTGAGAGGGTTTGACAGATGGACTTTTGAGTAGTTTCATTCATAGCATGGGGGAGATGATTCTGTCCTTTTATCATCATAATTTGAAGGAATCCAAGTTATCAAAGGCAAAAGATAGCAAACACTTCTTTACTCCTTAATACATAATCTTTATATGACACAGCATAATAGGCAGCCTGTAGGGAAAGCAAGGAGCCTGCAGCTGATGCGGCTGACTGACACAGCCCACACATCGATTTCACAGCTAGCAAGTAGACACTGCAATTAAAAAACAGACTACCAAAGTAAAAAGAGGGCATGACAAAATTCAGGGAAGCTGGAATTTCACACTTAGATTTGCTTTTTTTTATTTATTTGGTTTTGGTTTTTTCCATCTTGACTGACTTAAGGCCATCTAACTGACTTGTTATTTAACTATAGGGCTAATTGAAATAACTTTTGTTTGACCCTTCTTGCAACCCCTTCAAGAACCATTCAGAAATGGCAGACCTTCCTTGCAGCTACAAATATTGTATTAATTCACCCATGAGAAATGGCTTATCCAGCACTGACAGTCTGTCATGTCCTTATCTGACCTCATCACCTGCTGTTGTAGGGGGCTGTCAGAGAAATCATTCAGTGCCTTTCTGATTGATTATAGTATTGATTTTTCTTCTTCTCCTTCTTCTGTTTAAAAAAAAAAAGTAAAAAACCCAAATCAAATGATCCATCTTACCAACTGCAAAACCATTTCAGAAGTTTGTAAAGAAAAGGTTGTGTTCCCTTGACAAAAATTTGCAGCTCTAGAGCACCAAGGATTGAGCAGGTACTTCGAGTCTGTTCCTCACACTGGATTTTGGCCTCCTTTAGTTTTCTACAGCCTACTCCTGTCCACTGAAAATACATAACAGTCATTCTTACAGCAAGATAAATTAGATACTTTTTGAAATTGTATACTCATTACACACTGAAAATAAGCAGATTGTAAAATTGCAAAAAGCATGACAATTTTCAGGTCCCTTTATAAGGATCATAAAAGAATCCTTGAATGTGAAGAACCAAAATAAACAGTTTATTTCCAACAGATTTTCTTCATAGTATACTTTATTCCCATTAGAGAATTTTCCTAAAGCTTGGTAATAATTTTCTATTGCAAGTTCTACAGTTCTTATATGCACCCTCTTTATATGTCATGCAATTTGAACCATGCAAGATTTCAGAGTGAGGCCATTAATATAAGCTTGTAAGATGCCTGCATAGACCCCCTGCTAGTAACAATCCATCATTTAGGATTTCCATTTGAAAGGTGTTCTAACTTGATTGTTTTTATTTAAGAACTACAGTGCTTGGTGAAGCTTCACTGGCACTGGGAGGACTAAGAAGCACAAAACAGCATGGTACTTTTTGTTGTTATGATAGGATTTAAAATTAATAGTTCAGGATATTCTATTAGCTAAACAAGAAAAAAGATTCAACAAAATGTATGAAGGAGAAACGCTCATCATAATTCAGAGTGTAGTAGTGTAATCAAACAAAAGACTTGTGTGATTATACATGAAAAAAAATGCCAAGATGTCTTTTTATTAAAAAATGCTTAAAGGCTGAGTAGGATTAAAAGAAAGAGGATGCAGATGTGGATTAAAGAATTTGTTGTTTAAATTAGATAGGTGCTGTCATTAAAATTCAGTAAACAATATATTACTCTGGGTATTTTGATTTGATTTTTTTGCACTGTCACACACATTATACCTAATGAAGCATATTCTATCTTTGCACTAATTATGAGATTGAAAAGTGATAATTTTAAATTACTTTAGTCACTT
Source organism: Hylia prasina (assembly GCA_013397195.1). Classification (NCBI taxonomy): domain Eukaryota; kingdom Metazoa; phylum Chordata; class Aves; order Passeriformes; family Sylviidae; genus Hylia; species Hylia prasina. Next base: position 4,314 of record VYXD01014098.1, on the reverse strand, counting down.
TACATATATGTAACCGGGTGGGACTTTCTGGTAAATAATAAACCTTGCATTTAAATTTGAAGATACTGGTGTAGTAAATTTCATAGTAGTGAGGAAACAGGCACATTAGTTAAGATTAAAAAATATTATTTTGCATTCTTGCACTTCACTATTAAAAAGGGATAAATATTAATGACATAAATATTTGTTGATTTTGAAATCTGTATTGCAAGTCTTAAAAAAATCCCAAACAACAACACTCTCCCCACTGCCAGAAGAGCTAAAAAAGGCTGATAATAAAACATCAGTTTACGAAAAAAGAGGTTTCATAAGTATGAAAAATATGATTTCTGACACCTGTACCTTTTGATATGTTGCAATTCTAACACTTTCATGAAGCTACAAGATTTATTTATTGCTTGCTGATACCCTTCAAATTAATTTGCAATAGGACTCAAAGAAAAAAAAAGGAAAATAAAAAGCTGTAATTGTGTCCAAACCGAGGCACATAAGAACATTTTTTTTTTCAAGATATGAACATTAACCAATTCAAGAAATTATTTCAAAAATATCACTTTGGTATTAATGATGCTTTCTCATTGAAGAGGCACAGTTGTGTCAAATGTGGCAAATTAGACTGTTACAAAATGGATACTTCTAGTTTTCAGTTGGGGGTTAATATTGCTTTTACTTTTGAAGCCTTAAAAGTTTGTGATAACCCTTGTCATTCAGAAAAACCAAAAGGATACTCTCAAAATACTCATTTTTGTTAACATATATTCTAGCATTCTTTACTAGCATATGATTAATTTTCCCAGAAGACATTTGAAACTACAAAATACAGGAAAACAACAGCAGTCACACATAGCATTTTTAAAAACAACACACACAAAGACAATGAAAATGTTCCTGTCTTTTTCAATTATGCTGAAATATAAAATACTAGTTTTGTAGCTAAATTCAAGGACTCTAAGATGATTCATGGCATTTTCATGACAGCTGGTCTGAGGATTTGGTGGTGATCTGAGAAGTTATTTGTTTCTACAAGTTTTTCTTAAATGGTTTCTTGAACCTGGCACAGGAAATTGTCACAAAGGCAATGGAAGAGTGATGGCTGGGTAATATAAGCCCCCAAATTCATTAACATATAGGGTGACATATAACCTCATTCTCAACGGAAAACATTTAAATAGATATATGGAGGACACTAGCAAGGCTTTGGAAGCTAAAATGAATGTTTCCTCTGTTCAGCTTTCAGACATCATTTTTCTCTAACTCATATTTGCAAGACTACATTTGTAAGGGAGAGAGCTAAAAATCAGTTATTTGACTAAAAATAGAAACCCAGCTATATTTCTTTGGTGTTTAAATTACTCATGTGGGCAGCAAGCTGAGCAGTGCCCTGGCAGCTGAGAGCCTGGGCTCTCCTGGGCTGCATTAGCAGGAGCAGAGCCAGTACATGGAGGGAAAGGATTATCCCCCTCCACTCAGCACTCTGTGGAGCACTGCTAGAGCACAGTACTTAATTGTGGTTGCCTGATACAGGGCACCAGGGTGATAGACTGGATTAACAGCAAAGGGCTGCCACTCTGGCAGGGAGATGGGTTTATTCAGCCTGAAAAAAAGTGGCTTTGATCAGAAAAAAGAACAGCCCCCCAGCACCCACAGGGAGGTTCTAGGAAGACAGATCAGGATCTTCACAGTGGGACATGGTGAGTAGATGAAACACAAAGAGCATAAAATAAAACTAGAGAAGTTCAGACTAGTTACTCACTTTTCCCTCATAAGAATGGTTAAATCTTGGAAGAAATTGCCCACAGAGGCTGTGCAATCTCTCTCCACTCTTGGGAACTTTCAAGCTGACCCTGAAGCACCTGGGTCAACTCAAGCTGACTCCTCCTTAGGTTCCATCCAACCTGAAATATCTTAAGATCCTACCACCCCTTTGATCAAGAAAGGCAGCAAAGATTTTTTTCAGACCTGAGTCCAGAACAACTCCTCCACTGGGTGCTACACTTGTGAAGCTACTCCTCACCACTGGTCAAATCTCACGTACCTACCTCAAAACACATGACCACCTTCCTCCTCACATCCCCCCACCACAGGCATACAACTTAGGCATTCCTGCAGTGCCACACTCTGTGCTCAGTCCCACCCCACAGCCCCAGCTGGTAGGGCTGTGCCATCAGCAGAAAGCCTCCTGCAGGATGCCCAGGCTGGAACACTGCTATGGCTCTGGGTAGAGAAGGGAAATTCTCTGGTTTCAAATCCAGATGCTTTAAAGACACCTGTTGCCTTAGCCTCAGCTTTTATTGGTAGGCTTTCTAACAATGGAGTGTATAGCACTGACAGTGAATAAACCTTACCCTGATTATGCCTTTTTTTTCCCCTGACAGCCATTTAAATAGTCAGTCCACTGTGTCATCTTGGTTATCTTCAAGGTAGCCTAACTGAAATGCCTGAAAAATCTCAGATGGAAGTGAAAGGACTTGTAATTTATATAGTTACTCAGAAGTTCATGTACCCTGAGAGCTGCAGGGTTCTATTTTTAATTGTATAATGGACTATTTTTGTGTGCAGAAACAAGTTACTAACAATGGCACAAAATAAATAAAAAATGCATGAAACAAAATAAAGGCTTACATCGAAAATCTGTATCCAAATAATACACAGCATTAATCGTAAGAGGCTCATGTTTCGACAGCACTGACATTTTATATAGCTTAAAATCTAGCAGAAAAAAATCACACTGAGAATCATGTTGTCTGTATTCTGACCATAACAATATTCTTGTCTCCAATAAGATCTATCTCACATACAGGCTTCCACTCACATGAATCACCACCACGGACTGGAGTTTTGCTTTTCTGCTTTCTGTGATTTATTATTTTGACTTTAGGGAAAAAAAAAAAATCCCTCCATATCATGACCATGTAAAACTTCACATAATTATAGCTATTCAAATCACAAAGACATGGGAAATAATATGTATCTACAATAGATGCCACATCTGCAGTAAAAGAGGATTGTGATAGAGAATATCTCTCTGCAAGATATAACAGATGATAACAGATGATACTTTCACTTGAACAACATTCATAAAACTATAATTGTGTCAACTACTGTGTTTCAAAAACATTAAGAAACCTTCATGTACCAAGTTTTCATACAATCACAGAATATGCTGAGTTGGAAGGAACCCGCAAGGATGATCAAGTCCAACTCCTGGCGCTGCAAAGGACCATTCCCAAGAATCACACCCTGAGAGCATTGTCCAAACACTTCTTGAGCTCTGTCATGCTCAGTGCTGTGATCACTTCCTTGGGGAGCTTGTTCAGTGACCAGCCACCCTCTGGGTGAAGAACCTTCTAATATTCAACCTAACCCTCCCCTGACACAACCTCAGGCCATTCCCTTGGGTCCTGTCACGGGTCACCAGAGAGAAGAGATTGGTGCCTGCCTCTCCTCTTCCCCTCATGAGGAAGCTGGAGCTGCAGTGAGGACTCTGCTCTTCTCCAGGTTGAACAGACCTCAGCTGCTCCTCACACAGCTTCCCCTGAAGGCCCTTCACCATCTTCATTGCCCTCCTTTAGACACTTTCCTACAGCTTTGTATGTTCCTTATATTGCGGAACCCAAAACCACACACAGTACTTGAGGTGAGACTGCGCCACTTTATCATTTAAAGTGAAATGCTAACATGCTCAGTAAATTTAAAATGATACAAAAAGTTCAGGAGCTAAGCAAGGGCTTTTTGACTCTTTGCATCTATACAACAGTCACCTAAGGAAGGCTTATTTAACAAAAATTTCTTTTTTTTTTTTTAATTCTGTAATATACATGTAAATCTTATGAATATAAAATCATACCTGATAGGTTTTCCCATTTTGTTCCCTTTTTCCTGTTTTCCCATCTCAGAGAAAACTCAGATTCACAGCTGGAAATTATGTGCTGCATGTTCATCTCTAAAAAAGTAAGTGGTATAAAGTAGGTGCCTGGCTGAATTGCTATACCACATCAATGCAGCATTAAAAGAAAACATTCCTTAGCTGCCAGTTGTCTTTAGCACAGACAGACCCCACCATGCTGCCCCTGCCTCACACTGCCACTGTGTGCACTAATGTCTAGAAAGATAATTTGGTAGTCAGGGGAAAATGGCTACACACTGTACCATCATCAGTCTGAAAGAAACATCTTAAAAAACCATAAATCTGACAGCTGTACACCATCTGGCACCAAAAGAAATTAATTCTGATTCAAATTTCTAAACTGTATTATTTGTATTTGGTTTTACGAGTTGAAATAAAACCTCTTCTAAAGCGGCTTGTGGTCTCTG